>JASKGM010035464.1:0-24138 GCA_034509205.1 Ceratonia siliqua
TTGGATGCATATATCTTTGGTTAGTTCTCTTCTTCTGTGCATATGATAGTTTACTAAAAAACTGGATGTTTCTATACCTAGCAAATGAGGAAGAGAGCAAGAGAAATCTTAATTGGGTGCTAATGACGATGAGTCTTGAAAAGCCGGTTCAACTTAAATTTTCTTTCTTATATGATGCTCTGCTTGTATTTTGAATTTCATTTTGTTAGAATTTGTAATTTAAAATTTATTTGGTGTCTTAGTTTACATGTGTTTTGATATTTTTAAATGTGTATGTTCGATGGGATCTAAAATTTAAGGCGATTCATATATGTAGCGTTGATGAAGATATATGTAACTAAATGACAAGAGTTCACCTAGCATAGCTATAGATACCCTCCTTGTATAGTTGCATTTGGAGATTGTAGGACGTGAGTCAAGAGATTTCCTCTAAATATTCTCTTCCTTCATCACACTCCTCTTAATTTATCTTCTGCAGATCGACAGAAACAAAAATCCTTGGATTGGGGAAAGCGCTTTAACATAATTGAAGGAATAGCTCGAGGATTGGTCTATCTTCATAGAGATTCTAGACTAAGAATTATACATAGAGATCTGAAGGCAAGTAACATATTGCTGGATGAAGGGTTGAATCCAAAAATATCGGACTTTGGAATGGCTAGAATTTTTGGAGGCGGTGAAGATCAAGCCAATACAATTAGAATTGTTGGAACATAGTAAGTATGCCTTCCACATTGCTCAATAAAATAGTAGCACACAGATAGCTCAGTGATTTAAGGTTTAAATGCAGTGGATACATTTCTCCAGAATATGCAACAGAAGGACTTTTTTCAGAGAAATCTGATGTCTTTAGCTTTGGAGTTTTGCTGCTAGAGATTGTTAGTGGGAGAAGAAACACTAGCTTTAATGAAGATGCAGAATCTCTAACACTTCTAGGATTTGTAAGCCTCTCCAGTTTGGTTCCTTGCTTGCTTAGCTCTATTGCCTTTGCTCATATGATTTTAACATTAAAGTTTAACTGCTATCATTTTTTCTTGTTAATGCTTCCAGGCATGGAAATTATGGAATGACGCCAACATTAAACCTCTAATAGATTCACAAATATATGATCCAAGCTTTCACAGGGATATATATAGATGCATGCATATTGGTCTTCTATGTGTGCAAGAACTTGCAAGAGATAGGCCCATTATGGCAACCGTAATTTCAATGCTTCATAGTGAGATTATGGATATTCCTTCTCCAAGGCAACCTGCATTCATCCACAGGCAGACATTGACATGTACTGCAAATCCAACTCAAAACAATGATGGATTGTGCTCCGTCAATACTGTAACTCTTACAAATTTTGAAGGGAGATAGAACATAGATAATACTCTTCCTATGAAAGTAAAGAAATTTTAAGTCACACTTTGTATTTGGATTACTTGGACTATTGGATTGATATTGAAATTGAAATGCTGACTTCTGTTCTCCCCCCTTTCTCTCTCTAAACTCTCCTCCTATCCTTTCTTTCTCTACCAAGTTCCCTCTCTCTCTTCCTTTTTTCCCCTTCTGTGTTCTGCATCATATACTCTCAATATCTTGAACAGGTAGTTTTAAGCATTATTTCTACGAAATTTTAATATCTTCATTGCCTTTAATGAAAATTTATGGTGTTTTTCCCTCCAATGTCAAGTTTAAGAAGCAAATGCAGGATTGCTTTCTGTGTTGGTTCCACTCACCATCTTTATTCCTATACTACTAAGCAAATAATACTCTTCTCCAAATATATATAGCTATTTGCTAGTACTGTAGCATTAGAAATGCGCTCTAGAATTGAGCGTGTCATCAAAGTATAACCAATTTTTCTCCCACCTTTGGTGATTATTGTGTTCAGATCAACTGTTGTCAAGGCAATTATTGTCCAATTAACTGTGCAAATTGTTGATATCCTTGGACAGGATTTAAACTCCTAGAGTAAAATGCACATTTTAATCATTCTTCTATATTCACATTACAAGCAATTAGCACCGAGATATAGAAATATGCCAGCAACCTGAAGCCCAAGTTTAATTAAAAAAAAAAAGTCAACTCAATTGTAACAGTTGGGAGAATAAGAATCCATTATTCAGAAATCAGGTGTTTAATACAGCCACTTTCTTGGAACCTTTCCGCTATAAATTGTCAAATATTAGATGGAAGTTGACATACAATTCAAGTAGTGTGGTCAAAGAAAGGTATATATATTATGCATGTGGCCAAATTAAGAATGATTCTGGATCACTCAGAGTCATATGTTTAATTGTCATATATTCATCAGGGCAAACAAAAATATAAAAGAAGACAAAAGGGAAGCCAAAGTCTTCATTAGGAGAATATTAAAAACAGAAGTAATAAGGGTTGTAACTATGAAAATGTTTTGAATTGTTGCCAAAAAAACTTACTCTTCAAATAAGCTTTCCAAGAATAAAGCATGAAATGTTGGCCAGTGATAAAGCCTCAGGACTAACTTTGTTAATTTACTACATTATGAGAAATCTTACAGTCTGAAACTGGAATTTGCTATGCCAAATCTAGACTCTAAACAATGTTAGAAGAAATGATTGAAAATTTTCAAAACAGAATGCCATTGATGGGTCAAAGCAAGCAAGTTACCAAATTTTTCTAAAATGCGTAAGCATGGACTGTAGGATTAATATGAGAGAATGTCATAACAGGAGGTGACCTTATGGGATAGTTCAGGTGTGCCAATATGCCACAACGTGGGGAATAGTCAAAATTGCCCTGCTCCCCACACACCCCATTGACAACAAAATTATCTTTAACTAGCAGAGGAGTACTGATAAGGATCATATATAGTTTAACAGGTTCCTTTGTTTGGAACTACATTATAGAAAATTATTTGAGATATTTTCTATCATTTAAAAAGTTAGTCATAAGTATTTTTTATTTTAAAAATCTTATTTATTGCTTATAAATTAAATAAATAAATTTATATACTCTAAAGTCTTAATATACAAAAAATCAAATAATCTATAAAATTATAATTATAATATTTCCAAATAACAAGATCGCTACCAACAATGGTAATGGCTCAAAATGGCAATTGCTTTGATTTACCTGCTTTAAATTTCTCTATTTGATAAATTCAACAATTGGTTCACAGTTATTTCCGTCCAAGATGAAAGAAGCTCAATGAAGCTAAATTTGAAAATAAAACCAATCCAATAGCTTCTTAAAGTGCAATGGCTCACAGAACTAAGAAATCCAAACCTCAAAAAGCCAAGGAACTAAGAAATCCAAACCTCAAAAAGCCAAGGCAAAGAAGAAGAAACGGCAGAGTGACAAGTACCCTGAAAATCGGTGATGTTAGCCTGAGAAGAGTAAGGCCCCCTAATGAAGCTTTGAGCTCTTCAATGGTCATAGAACTTTGATTCTGCACGGTAGAAAGAGAATTGCTGAGCAGTTTTTTATGGGTCTGAAATGGATGTTCACTGAAAGGGGACAAAGAAAGCAAATACAACCAGATGGGTATTTACTTCAATGACGGCTTCAACAGTTACGATGAGCGTGAGCTAGAGAGAGAGAACTACAAAGTCAGGATTTTGGAGGAGCTTCCAACCACCGCCATGGTTGCAGGAGCACATACCGACGATCACTTAAGGGTGCAGCAATGACAGGCCTGATGAGCATTGAGCATGCCTTGATGCTCTAATACGGTAATACCCCGCAATCAGGCGTTTGGTTTCCTGGGGCATTTTATCTGAAAAAGTGCACGATATTTCATTTGGGAGTACAGCCCCTCCCATTTTTTTCTTTTTTTCTTTTTTAAGTTTATTTTTTAAATTTTTTGTATTTTTTAAAATTAATTAATTATTTTTTATCTTTTTTTTAATTTTTTAAGATATTTTTAAATTTTTTCTTAAATTTTTTTATATTTTTATTATTATTTATTATTATTTATTTGTAACTTAAAAAATTTTATAAAAAATATAAAAACATCTTAAAAAATTTTATAAAAAATTTATTCTATAAAAATTAATTAATTAATTTTAAAAAATATAAAACAATTTTAAAAAAATTATAAAATATATAAAAAAAACTCCCTTATCACCCCATTAGTGTTCCCCATTTCATTTATTCAAAATACAAATTAAATTAAATTAAAATATTAAAGATCATCAATTTTTAATTTGATTTAATTTAATCAATTTTATTTTTATTTTTAGACATATAAATGGTTTAGATTATAATTAATAAGAAATTATTTTATAAAAATTTTAATACAAAAAATGCTTTTTTCTAATTTTTCTTAAATCAAATACTAAGTCAAAGAAATTAATTTTTAAGAAATAGAGATAATAAATATATATAAATACCAATTTTTAAAATATGTAATATTCAAATTTTCAATTTGATTCCATTTTCACTTAAAAAAATTAAATTAGACTAATTTTTATAAGTACAACCCAATTCCTAATTCAATTCGTTAATGATAAGTTGGATTGACATATTGGCATGAATTTTAAATTGTTCCAACCCGCAAAGTGTATATCGAGGTAGTAGAAAATTTTCAACCCCAAAGTAAACGTACTGTCTAAGAGCACCCGGAACCATCCCCAAACTCCATTCAACTCTAAATCCTCCATTTAATATGCACTAAGATGTTTAAATAAATTAGTTATATGAAAAAATAAAATAAAATAAATTCTATCATTTATCCATACTTTACAATGACTTATTGTAATTTTTTTAATAGTAATTATATAATAAAACTAGTGGTAAGGGAGTTTTTATGATTTGACAGGAAAAAAAATACCAATTTAAATATAATTTTATAAATAAGTGTTGATAACCAGAGAAGGGTCTAAAGGTAACCCAATGGATCAGAACTCACCTATCAGCATATAAATACTTCCCAGGTATGACCATAAGATTTCTTTTGGATTGGTATATTTTAGCTCAGACAGAAATTAACTTAGGCATCGGAGTGCACTAACTCGCCTGAGCCCGGTCTCTTGTTGACAGGAACTTTGAGCCGATCTGATACCGACCACGACCTGAGACTGACCAGAACTTTTGACACACCTGACTCGCTATCCCGAACACAAGCATCGACATTTGGCGCCGTCTGTGGGGATTTTTTTCTTTGAAAATTCCCGACCTCAGCGATTCTGTGATCGATCTCATGGACGCATTTGTTCCAACCCAAAACCCGCCAGGGGAACCCTACCAAAAATACTGCATACCCCCCGCCCCACCAGCCAACTACTGGGATTAGAGCAGGCCAGCCGGCGCTCTCCCAAGGGAACCTATCGCCTCAAACTCACCAGGAGCCTGGTATCCGGCCGGATACCCTTAAACTCCTCATGCAGAGAATAGAGGCTCTCGAGCAAGAAAGAGCCGCGGATAAGGCTGAATTGGAAGGCTACAGGAGGCAGAGGCAAAGTGAGAGCATACTTAACCCTCAGAGGGTACTCCACCCAGCTGACAGTCAAGATGGGATACCTCCCATACTCGCAGGATCCATACACAAACCTCCCCCACCCCAGGGGGTTGAGGCCAGCAACCAAACCGAAAACACATTCTCCACTTACCCATCCCATACCCGAGCTATTACAAACCAACCCTACAACCAAAGAGCAACTCCATTCACCCGCCATATCATAGAATACCCCCTTTCCGCACCATTTAAAACAACCACTGCTTGACCCTTATGACGGGTCTACCAACCCCATAGAACACGTGGAGAACTATACCATGGTCATGATGTTGAACGGCTCAAGGGAAGAGCTCAAGTGCAGAGCATTCCCAACCACCCTTCGAAAGGCAACCCTCTAGTGGTTCTGTGATCTTGCTCTGGGATCCATCAGCAATTTCGTGGAAATTGAAAACCTTTTTGTGGCCTGTTTTTCAGCAATTTTAAAAATGCATAGAATATAAGAATGTGTAAAATTACTTAACTAAAAACTACACTATTTTAATAATTTTATGTGTATGTTAGTGCAAGTGTGGTTATGCACCCAAAAAAGGGGTTACATACATAACTTTATAGAAATGATTTTGATGCTTATGGATGCTTTATTCTTTTCTTTTCTTTTATTTTATTTTATTTTTTTTGAAAAAATTTGCAACATGCGATGAATGCAGGTGGAGAATAGTGGCTGTGGGTGAAGCAATGTTATGAAATTTTAATAAAATTGATATATTTTTCCCAAAATTCTCACATGAAAGGCAGCATATGATAAGTTCCCCATTCTAAATCACAAACAATATAAAGGTTGGGGGTTATTGGGAATGTGTTTATAGCATAGGATGGGTAATTGCTTTCATAGATTGTCTGGACTATTATATATGGCTTTGAGAGAATTAGTTTTTCTAAAATATTTTATATGTAATTTTAATTTTAAAAAAACTTGTGGATAATGATGTGTTCACTTTGGTCACTTGTCCTTGGTTCATTAGGAGCCACACTCGCTAAAGTTTGTTCCTACCAAAAGCCAGATAGTTGTTAGCAGTCATTAATGAAGATATCTTTTTATCAATTAGGATTGTGTTGTCCTTAAATTATGCCTTATGTTTCGCTTGCTTTGTCTGTAGTTGACCAATATGTATTTTGGGTTCTGTTGCTTAATGAAAATGCAAAAGTAAAGTTTCCTAAACCCCTCTCTTCTTCCTCTGCTTCCCCCTGTTTCTTCAACCTCTAACCTTCTTTCTAAAATTATACACATCAATGGTATCATAGCCAGTTCCGACAATGGGCAACCTCCTAGCACGAAGCGAATCAAGCTTCCACCAGATTAAGGCTACCTGTAAGGGAGTGTTGATTATGATTCAAACCTTAAAAGCTTCAATCCCAACCTCGGTACACCTTCTTTGGCCTCACTCCTCAGCACACCATATTCCCTTGCCACTGATTTTGCAAGAGATAAAGAAGAGAAGAAAAGACTTGATCCTATCTATGATGAATATCTTGAGGAGGACGAAGATTCATTCTTCTCGACACCCTTTTCTTCTCAGCAACAACTACAACCAGCTTCAATTGGTTTTGGTTTTTATACTCCCTTAACATCACCACAACCTATGCTCCTTTTGAACTTTTGCAAGGAAGATGATTCTATTGATCAATTGGTCAATGGGTGGTGGAGCAACGAGGCATTCAAGGAAGCCCAGAAGTACAGCAAACCTATAGTGATTTGGTTGGGTAAGTATGAGAAGTACACCAAAATTTCATCTCTTTATGGAATGGAGCAAAGCGTAAATGTTGGTTGTTTTCATATTTGCTCAAATGAGACGATTCATGAGGATGAGAGCAACTCATTGTATTATACTTCTCCCTATTATGATATTTACATGTGTGGTTTGGTGCTTGGAAACATATGGGATCCAGGGGGTTTGTCGGAATTTATCCTTGTTGACAAGGATTTTGAAAGGGGGAAGGAATGATGTGTTCACTTTGGTCACTTGTCCTTGGTTCATTAGGAGCCACACTAGCTAGATTGTTTTCCTACCAAATGCCAGATAGTTGTTAGCAGTCATTAATGAAGATATGTTTTTATCACTTGTATGATTGTGTTGTCCTTAAATTATGCCTTATATTTTATATTTTGCTTGCTTTGTTTGTAGTTGACCTATATGTATTTTGGGTTCTGTCGCTTAATGAATATGTAGAAGTAAAGTTTCCTAAACCCCTCTCTGCTTCCCCCTTTTCTTCAACCTCTAACCCTCTTTCTAAAATTATACACATCAGATAATGATTTAGTAACTCTTACTATCTTTATATATATATATATATATATATATATATATATATATAATACCTTATATACATAAAATATGAATAATTAATATGAATTTATTTTTTATTAAGTGACAATAAAAATTATTATTTTTCATTTAATAAAAAAATTAAATGTGATTTTAAATCATAAGCAATTAAGCTTGAGAAACAATTTAGATTTTAGAGAAGCGATACTTTAGGTTTAACTCATACTTTATAACTAATCAAGTTGAGAAAACAAATATATGTAATATGTTAATTTTATAGAAAGTCAAATTATTTATGTTGGAAGTAGACCTATTTATAGACTAGGTAAGTTCATAATTCATGAGCCAAATAAGTCTATAATTTTATCTGGCCTAATATAATAGGACAAGTATCTATGCTTTAATAATAATAATAAGGTCGTAAACTTAGGATGATTCTAAGCTACCGCCCCCACGTGGGGCGGTAGCAAATGCAGCTAAAAAATGGTGGTCAGATATTGTGAGATTAAAAGTCGTCTGTTGGATTTAAATAATGAGATTACTAGCAAACAAAATAGTCGATTGCATTAATTTTTTTTCAAATTTTATTCAGTAGTCCAAAAAATAGAAATTACAGACCCCTCAAAATATTTGGCCCCTTCTACGATGGTGCGAAGGCGAGAAAGTTACATAACGTAGCGACTCACCCACCTGCACCGTTCGCTGTCACCTTCGGGACTTAGTGGCACAGTTCTTTGTCTCTATAACCTCCTTCAACCATTGTGCCTCTTTCAACACCACCGCCACCTTTGACGATCTTGAAAGCCTTAAACTTGATAGGATTTGTTTAAAAGGCGTCACAGTTTATTCTCACTAATCGTCATGTGGTTAAGCCAGGTGCTGTTTCTATGTTGTAGTTTAAATAAGAAAAACATTTGAAATTGTTATTTTTTGCTTAAAATATGCCTCAGATAAGCTCAAAGCAAAGTTTTTGGAGTTCTTGTGCATACATATTAGCATATAATTAGTTCCTTAGAACATATGTGAGAGATAGGGAATTGGATTTAAGAGAAACAACTGCTTGATCAACTATAGTAAAAGTTATATGAACTGCAAATTACAGCTTTTTGGTTTTGAGTTTCAATGTGTATTTTAACACTTTCTAGGAATTTTCAAAGAAATATTTTCTGCATACCATCTTGTTTGAAGCCAATATACGTCCATTTACAAACGAGCTTTATATACTGAAAGAATTTATGTGAACTCTTTGCTTGATTATCTTGTGGTTAGATGGTCTCAAATTCTGTTTGTTAAGTTTCCTTTCTCTCTCTGTTTAAATGTGTAGGACTTGTAGTTGTAGAAGCCATGTTTTTGAACCAGGAAGAAGTTCAATTGTTTCCAGTATATAGGGATCCAGTAAGTGGACTTTTGCTTTGAGTTTTGGTTATCAATGTGTTGTTTTAGATTTGATTTTCAATATGCTGTCAAAAACTATCAGTGTTAAACTGTTAGAATCTTTTCTTTTAGTTGATTGGAATTTTGGTCATTGCTCCATGCATTCCTATTCATTGAAACTTGGTTGCATAACTGCTTGCATGATTTTGTAGGCAATGCAAATTGTGTGATATAGGTATGCAAAAACAAGAAAGATAGTTTATGCTTACAAAATTAGTTGTCCTTATTATAATGAATTTAATATTACCTAAAGTCTAACTCCATTTCCTAGTAATAACTAGATGGGAATCTAACACAACTGCCTAGAGTTAGGCTATTTCATATATTGGTCTTATATTGCAATCATGAAGCAATAGGAATTAAAACGTACTTTGCCTCTTCTTCTCACAACTTTGTTTATCTGAGCAACTAAAACTACAACCCCACCCACCACTGTAGCAGTAACTCTTACCACCATTTCTAGTAAATAACTCTAACTAACCACTATCTTCAATGAACTATGGCCATCAACTTCTTTGTACCTTTCTTACTGCTTGTGGTTGTCATCTCTCTTCAACTTTTTCACATTTTTATAATTTCTCTTTTAATGTTTATGGAACATCAGATTTTTTTTTTCTTCTGTTTACTCTCTTTAGCTTACTGGCATTGGTACATGTCACCCTGCATGTAGGTTTGTGAAGAACGTTGATGGCTAATTTTAAGCAAAACTTCTTAGTAGTAAGGGGTTTACACATAGGATTGCAAATATTAATTGCTATTCCACAATCCTAATTGAGCATTATTGTGTTGGCACCATAATGCCTTGTCATCTTTAATCCGGCAATGTTTGACTACTATTGATCTGAAGTAAAGATCTTGAAGTTCATTACTCGTAGCATGATCCAAGGACTGTTGCTTGGGCAAGGTTTAGTGTCTCTCTCTATATAATCTAAGCAATGAGTTTATGAACATTGTGATTGTGATTTAGCTTGTGAGTTTGCTAATCTTAACATATATGGGTAAACATGTCTTCTATGTTCTAACTCAAAATTTGCATTTTTCTTTTCATGCTATCGTTAATGTTAAATTCCTTGCTGGTTCTTTTTCTTGAAAATTTCTATGGTTTGTTTTAGTTTCTCTTCTCACATTGTGCTTTTCATATAGTTTAATTTTTGACATTGGTGTTATAGAATGTGCTGAATTTTGGAACCTCATATTTATCATAGTTTGTCTGACAACTCTTTTGTTTATTCGAGTTCTTTTAATGTCTTTTGTTGTCTTTATCCAAAGAGCTACAAACACAGGTGGAGGCCCTGACAGTGATAGATCAAACTGGGATCATGAAAAGTTTGAAAGTCCCCAAAAAGAGAGAAGATATGGCAGCAACCAATTAAATCATATTCCAAAAGCTAGAGATAGAGGCTTGCACTCCAGAGCACAGGACAATGAGATAGGATTAGACAACTAACCCAAGCAAAGTGAAAGGAGGGAAGAGAAGATATCACAGGCGAATGATGATAATGATAAATTTGAGGGAAGAGAAAATAATGGTAGAAGAGATAAGAAGAGATCAAGAAGGCACGGAGGTGATAAATTTGAACATAGGCCAAGAAAATATCATGATCAGAGGGAAGAAAAAAAAATTAAGAAAGCATGGATATGATGATATTAAACCTGATCTAAGATATCATCATAGGAGGGAAGACAAGAGGTTAATAAAGCCAGATGATATTAAGTTTGAGCCTAAGTCTAGAGAATATGATAAAAGGGAAGAAAAAAGAGGTACGAGCCAGGTTGATGATGACTTTGGAAGAAGGTCAAAGGATGATCATACTAAAAGAGAAGAAAGAAGATCAAGAAGGCACAATGAAGATGAAGATGCACCAAGGTCAAGAAAAGATAATGATAGAAAATAAGAGAACGGATCATATAAAAATGATACTGATAGATCAGGGTCGAAAGTAAGATATGATTTTGACAGGAGAGAAGATAAAAGGTCAAAAGGGTAATGATCAGAATACCACATAAAGTAAGGTCAATATTAGGGGGTGGCTAATGGACATTTGGTTCCTTCTTTGTTGGGGAAAGAAACGAGTATTGAAGTAAGTTGATCCATTAATGATTACTTGAAATGTATTTTAGTAGTTATGACCTCTGCATGGTCATTAACCCTTTTCCTTTTGGTTTGAAAATTTTCATATAACATTTTGTTTGAATCAATATCTCCAAATATCAATGCTAATGCAGTATGAACATAATATCTCTGGTCTATATCCATCACTGGGGCTATTATCTTTACAAATTTTCACTGGCTAGCAACGAGGATAAGCTCTGGCATATATTGTGCAAATTTGAATGTTTGTGGTTACTAGTTACCAAAATTGTGATTATACACTGTTACGAATGTAATGGTGCTTTACATCTTTGTTGCTGGTGTTTTATCTTTTAATTTTCTCATTGTGTGTCCAACTTTTGAGAAGTTTCTTACTGCACACACAGCAAATCACATTCAAGCATCTTTATAAACATAACATTTATTTCTTTGAAATTCACATGCATTTACCTATTATGTTTTGTACCCATGTACTTTCTTACCTCAACTATTGTTTTAAAGAGTATAGAGTTTAAGTGGTTTTATGTTGCTAATCTCAGCACACTAAATTGTTCAAGGAGCATAAGTTTGGTTCTTCTTCTTTTCTGAAATTTTCTTCATGTTTTGATTTTAATTATTCTGTGTTTAGACTACATATATGTAGTATGCACTCAAGACAGTTGCAAGGAAGGTGATATCTTAGCAGCCATTGATGAGGCCATTGAGCATGGTGTGTATGTGCTTACTCTGGGTGTTTACTGTTGGAGCAAGTTTCACTGACAGAACCATTATAGCCACTGCTCAACTTGGAAATGGACAAGTATTTGATGGTTAATCACTTTTCCAGCTAGTTGATTTTAGTCCTACATTATTGCCTCATGTTCATATTAGCATCAATGGATCATCTGCCTTCTGCAATGAGGATCTTTGAAAAGCATTAATGTGAGTAACAAGGTCATTTTGTGCGATGGCGGTGGATTTAACTTAGGAACACTTAAAGGGGAAAAGGTAAAAATTGTAAGAATTAAATTTAATAGGATATAATTTTTTCATATTCTCTCTCAAATGCATTATAACAATCTTTAATGATTGCTGATCAGAAATTGTTGCTGAGGGGTCTTCTTTTTAAAATCTATTAATTTAGACAATTTAATCGGTTTGCGATCCTTTACAATCTTTAGCGATCAGAAGTATTATTGGGTAAAGATTGCACTGTACACATCATCATGTTGTTCCAATATATACAGGCAATCTTTTAAGGAGAAATGACATTGTTGATTTGTTATTATGAAACTTAATGTGATGAAGATGATAAGTAAAGTTCGGTTTAAATACTCTACTAACTTACTAAGATAAAATATTCAGAATCATTTAACTTTTGTAACTTGTCTCTTAAAGAGGGTATGTGATTGAGCAATATTGTTTATGGAAGGCAATAACTTGATTATTGATTCTTCCCAAACTTTCTGTTAGTTTTAAAAAATTGGTGTGGAATGTATGTAGCTGCTTCCTTGGAAGGCAATCAATGCATTTTGTTTGACATTAGTTTCCCCAAAAATATGTGTTTCATTTGTGACCACATGAAGAGTCTAGTTCATTATACATATATGTAAATTATTTGATGACTTTTGTGATGTGATCTTACATAATTTGTCATATATTTACTTTTCATTTAACTTTGCAGTGGAGGAATTTCTGTTATTTATCATGATATTAGGCTTCTAAAAGTAGAGCTGTTAAAATGGGTTAGGCTAGTTGGGTTGGCCTGCCCATCTCGTTAAAAATGGTGGGTTGGGTTCATGGTTGGCCAACCCACCATCTTGGCTTGCCGGGGGTAGGTTGATGTGGGTTTGCCCATTTTCCTTTTTTCCCCTCCTCTCCTCTCCAGCCTCCACGCAAGGCAGTGAAGTGAAGAAATGTGCTAATATGCTGACAACCACAAAATATTTTAGAAAGGGAAAGGCGTGGGGATTTAAACCCAAGTCCCCACACCCACATTTCAAAATCTTAACCACCACTCCACTAGATTATTCTTGCCAATGTTAGCTAAAATTAATATTTATTATATATTAAATATTTTTAGCTGGCTAACCTGCCAGCCCGCCATAAAGGCAGGGTTGGTTGAGTTTTTCAACCTACCTAATTTTGGCGGGCTAGCCCGCCCTGCCCTGCTTAGAGGGTGGGTCAAAACGGGTTGGTACAAGTCAGCTCGTTTGACAGTGCTATCTAAAAAAGAAATTTGATGTAGATCTTTTGTTAAGCAAATCCTTTATCTCAAGCCATACTAGTTGCATTTTAGTTTCCTCAGGTTCATCCCACAAAAGCTTGGCATTTGATGTGTTTTCAAATGGAGATGATTTTCTTGAAATACTTAAGACAAAAGCAGTGTCCTCAATTGATGAACTGTCTTCCAATAGTGGATATGATGGCAAAGTTGATCATAAGTCTCTTACTGGTTTTGGAATGTTTATATAGGGTGCATAGGGTTGTCAGCTCACTTTGCTTATGATCCTGTACAGCCACATTATTATGAGATGTTCTAAAATCACATAAGTCAACATCAATTTAAAACTAAAGAGACAACAATAGGGTACTAATTTGTCATTTATATATTGAATGAAAATATCATTGTCATTTACACCCTGCCATTTTTATGTTTTTAGTTGAGAATAGTGGAGCTGCTTTGTAGATCGAAAATAAAAAATCAATAGATAATACTTTTTTCTATCCTAGACATTTCTTTTGGTTTTTCTCTTTGTGGATTTTATACTTTTTTCAAAATTTTATTCTTTTAATATTTTTAATTAAAATATTAAATACAACATTTTAGGAAAAAAAATTATTTATATCATATAATTTAACACATTATAATTAATCTTATTATATTTAGAAAATTTTTAAATTTTAACATGTATCTTTACCGACTAACTAAAGTATCGTTTGTGGAGGCTGTGCTGCTTAAGAAGTCAAAAGCATCATCACCTACTTTTGATATGGATGTTGTTTTGCAAATGCTTCAAGGTTCAAGTGTGGAGTCCCGATATCTAATTATATATCTAATTTGTATCCCTATGCTTGTTTTGTAATTAATGTAAGTTAGTATATCTAATTTGAATCCCTATTAAAATTAATAATGAGTTTAGGTCATTGAAAATTGAAAAGTGAGAGGGCATACATAAAACATATCAATGTGTTTTTCATGGTTACCAATATTTAATTATACTAGTTCCTTTATATTCAGGTATAATAAACTAACCTTCTTTTATTTGGGTTAGCCAGATAATAAGAGTATTAATTCAATTGACATATTATATGCATTGAATATTAGTAAAATTTATCATTAGGGGTTCAAATTCTAACTATCATGTGAAATATCATTTATTGGCAAAAAATTACATAAAATGCATTAAGTTAGTTAGTTATAATTGAATTCGTTAATTTATTGATAATTGTTTTTGTTAAGAAGGATGATAAATCATAAATGTATAAAAACTATATGATTTTTTGATGATCAATAATAAATATAATCACATTTTGCTTGAATTCTGCAAAAAAAATTGCAAATTATGTTAATGGCATTGGTAAGATTAATTTGGACACTAATGTGTTGGAATATACGATTGCATTGTGTAAGCACAGTACACTTACTAACACTTGCCTAACTTATTGGAACTACCTAAGCTGTTTCTTACATATCATGCATTTGTTAATAAATATTAATACATAAAATGCAAATGATTGGCAAAAAAATATTATTGATTGGCAAAAGAATACATAAAATGCATTAACTTAAACAACTTATAATTAAATTTACTAATTTATTGTTAATTATTTTTCTTAAGAGGGATGCAAATGAAGTTAATGACATATGATATTGTATTAATATATTATTTAATATCTTATAGTATCATTTCTTAAATGCAAAAAAATATAGAATATCATTGTACATAAGATATTTATTATTGGTGTGAAATAAAGAATAATAAAGAATAAATCATTACAAATATTGTGATATGAATGTTTCATAATTAATATTTTAAATATTATTAAATACTTTAAATTCCTTTACTATGATTCAATCCCCCATTGCCTGAACTAAAACCAAATTATTATCATTTCTTTATAAAAGAATTATCAAAGAAGAAAGAAAGTGGAGATCCAATTTATAGTCATTAGTCAATGGACACTTGGTCATTTTTTAATTATCCAAATTTGACATATATATTAACTATTAAGAGAAGAAAAAATTATGCTAATTATAGTCCGATATTTACTTCACTTAGCACGTAAATCTAACATGTAACATATGTGTGATCCAACCATTAGATTGACTAAAATCAAATGGGGTGATGATCCAATAAGCATTTGCCTGTAAAGTGACTATGTCACCATATTCATATATTATACTATTGTTGATACTTTTCAATAATTTTTTAAAATTTAAAATTTTTAACTGTTCTATTAAAAAAACTCATCTTAAAAATTATACCCACAAGTTATAGTACATTTTTTTTTCATTATTAACTATTGCATTAGAAGCTTTCAATATTTTATAAAAGAATTTGTTCCGCATTTTTGCTTGCGTTGTTAAAAATTTTAATTTTTTGACCGTTGGATTGAAGAAACTCATAAAAATCATAATGGATAATGATAAAAAAAAAGTAATTTCATAATTTTCCCATGGAATTTATAATCCACAGGAAACTTTTCCTATAGATTTTTGCTTGTGAAAAAAATCCGTAGGAAAAGTTTCCTATGGATTTTGGAGCCAAAATTTTGTGGGGATTTTCCTATAGATTCCGAATCCATAAGAAAATTCATAGGAAAAAAATCCACAAAAAATTCGTGTTTTTCTAATAATGTTTAAATTTTACATTTAAAAAAAAGTATTATACCATATTGAATTATTAATAGAATAGTTAATTAATAATTTAGCAATGTCTTAGTATGAAAATATTTATGCTAATAATCCTTATTAGTTTAAAAATGAATTTTAAGTTTTTAAATATATTAATAAAGGGTTTTTCAGTAACGTCATATATATAATGCAATACAATGAGAACATTCATTGATAACATATTTTAGCCACTATTTGGCAACATATGAAAAGGCATAAACAAATTAATTTTTATAATTTATTTTTTCTCTTAAGTCAGTTTTTAATTAATAATTATTGTAATTTTAAATATGACTTCAATTAGACAATCATATAATAACAAGCATTGCAATTATTATTAATAAAATAAAAATATATGGTAGCTTTGCGATTTACATTTATTTTATTGATAAATAATAATTGTTAATAAGAAATTGAATATTTGAACTTCAATATTAAAAAATATTACTTAAATTAATATTTGAATTAAGAAAAGATTGAATTAAGAAAAGATTTCTAAATATTGATTGTTAAATAATTTAATTTATTGATAATTACAAAATAAAAAGATATTCCAAAAATATGACTACTCTCATAATAGCATAGAAAGCACCTACTAATTAAATAAGAATAAATAAAGAAATTGATGAATATTATAAAAATAACGACTGTTAGGCTTAATCAACCTAACATCACCAATAAAATGTAAAAAATATATCTTTTAATATCTTAGTACCTTTCTAAAATGTGTTGGAGGGAATATCCAGAACCTATTGGAGGGAAAGGAGAAAATGTATTGGCGGGAAATTTGTAGGCCAAAAAATTAATTTCCATCGGCCACGAAGATTCTGCAGACGGCTATGGGAGGGTCAATATCTCCTTGTTAAAAGACAAAAACAATCTCTATTATCCTTCCAAACATTTCCCGCCAAAGAGAGAGAAAAATTCTTCAGAAATCGCGCTTCTTCAGTCTTCACTAACCCATCGGTCGGCTAATTTTACATGTAATGAACTGCAAGACACCGCTCCCTTCCCTGCACCAAAGAAGTAAAGTGTTGGGTACACACTACTCATCCTCTCCGTCACACAAAAAATGGGTCTGAGCTTATTCTTTCCTTCCGACGTTCGCTATTTTTTGTGTGCATTCAGGTACAGAGGTTATGGGAATGATGTATTTAGTGACTGGCCCTTTCGCTTGCTCCACTAATTTCCTTGTGCAATTTAGCGTATTTCAGAAGATGTCCTTTGACATTATTTCTATTTTCCACACTATAACGAGACTTGCCCTAGAGAATTGAGAGAGAGAGAGAGAGAGTAGTAAATGGTGGAGATCGAACAAAGCTTCATGAACTAGTAGCTGTGGGTTACATTCCAGCTAAATATCAAGGTGTGTTGTTTGATTTTGCACTCTGCTCTCAGTTCTCCCAAAGCATTAATTTCATATTTTATATGTTGTGTCCTTGAAACTCGTAATTACATTCATGATGACGAAAATTTGATAGAAAGAATGGGATATATTGCAATTTGTTTTGTGTTATTAGCTGTGCTTTTAGTTCTTTGCACAAAATCATGCATAATTTCCTGGTACAGATGCGGTGGGAATGGGGTATGTCTTTTCCTTCTTATTTTGTCACTCTTGTCCATTGGGTTTTTAACAACATTTCATTTCTGTTTTATTATAGTCTGAATCAATAATTTCTCAATACATTACATTTACTTCTTATTGATGCTGTGAGATGAATAGACGTCGCCCATTTTTTTTCTGTCGTAGTTCTTTGCCAATAAAGGTGGTCCATCAATAAAAGGAAACAATAAGAGTAACAATTATGTCTATCCTATGCTTTTCTCTAAGTTAGCATATGCTTAATACTTCAATAATTGCATGATACATCTTTTTTATGGGCTGCTTTATGTAAGGTTTGTGATTTAGGTAACCTACTTACGTTATAATGTTAATGATGTCAAGGTTTGCTGTTGCTTTTGCACTCTGCTTTAATTTCTCAAGAAGGTTTAGTTTCATGTTTTATTTGATGTGTTCTTGAATTGGTAATTAATTTTTCAATTTTTTTTCCATTTCCAGGGTATAAATCATACAATCTTGTCATTGGAGCTTAATCATACTTGGGGTCAAAGGTTGGGTATAACATTTACAAGATGGTATTGTGATATGTAGCCTTTTTATTTACATATTGTATGTGTTTATTTTTTTTCTGCTGCTTATATACGCATTGTGTGTTTTCCCATCACTTTAACGCATACCTGTAAACACCTTAGGGCTGGGTCCTATATGATGTTCTTTGTTTAACAGTGCATTTTTGGACATTGTAATGCCTACTTGTTGTTTGGAGATATGACAATTATTTGTGGAGTTCGGGGACATTAGTTGGAGCCTTGATTCTGGATAGGATGACTTTATCTATTTGTTGACTTTCATTCACATATAATTTGATACTATAATTCTTTGAAGGTAGATTCTGTTGAATTTCAACATGATATAATTTTAAATGCTTACCAACCCATTGCTTTTAACTGAGAATTTTATTGAGCAAATACTTTTCCTCCATAATGTGTTTTCAGCTTATAGCATTATTCCTCTTTTAGATGAGTTTTTGGCATATAATTTGCATTCACGTTACATATGTTACATACATGTTGATTAAAACAAGAGCAGTGTTTGCTTGAGAAAATTGGTTTTTATTTTTCTCATTATAAATCAGTCCAACGTTTATGTAACCGTTATGAGGACCCTATGGTTTGGGATAAAATTTATGTGGCTGAGAAGCTTTTAATATTAATCCATTCAGAATATATTCAATGCTGTCATTATATTTTACATAGGAAGAAGCTCATAATCAAAACATCAGAAGTTAGATAATAACATTATGTAAGATATGTGTACCTGATTTGTTCCAACAAAGGTTCGATGTTTTTGGATCCTGATGTTAGATGCAGTAACCCATGCTGCCAGTCAAATTGCATTATAAACACGATAAAACTAGTACCTGGAGTAATCTTGATTGGAATTTTTATGGCATAATATGATGATTTTTGCATTGCATCTTCATGCCTGTGATAATATGACTTTCTAGATTGTCGTTTTTAGAAATATAGGATGGTTATATAATAAAGTATATAAAGGTGACCTTAAGACTGATAATGATAGGAAAAGTAGTTCTTGACAACAAAGATAATGTGGCTTGTTGCACTTTTCATGGTAGTGGACTGATTTAAAAGATCAACATTCGGTCTCCTCCCTTGAAAGCGTCAATCATCATGTTGTTCTTTACTATATTTCTTTCACTCAGCAAAACATGAAAAGTATTGTTAACTTTTGTAATTATGATGTTTTTCGTTAGTTGATTATGTGCTTGTGTGCTTTTATCAAAAAAACAAAACCAAAAAAAAAAAAAAAAATTGTGCATGTGTCACTTGATTAAAAGGAAAGAAAATTTCCATTTATTTCTTAAATTACTTGGTTAGACTAAGATTCTAAAAGAGATTTGAAACTTTACTAACATGGATACTGAATCAATTTTCTTCAATTTTCTGTCATACTCCAATCTAGACTCAGAATTTCTGTCTTCAACATCTACTGATGGTTAAGCAAGGATCTGGACAGTGGTCATTTGACTGCTTTGTCTTGCAATTTGGTATAGTTATTTTATTTGATAACCTATGGCAGCACCGGTGTAGATTTTCTCATATCATTTGACTTAAGGATTTTCTTTTTTATATATATTTTTTTGTAGGATGAAAAGATTGAATTATGTTGACTTTCTAAGGATGGAACCAAACCATTTTTATTTTGCACTGTTCAAAAAGGTATGAGTATCTTGTTTGGAATATATTGTATATGTGTAAAATATTTTTTAAGTGAAAAAATATTTCCTTCATAGATGCACTTATATATTTAAACAGGTGATAAAGCTGTCACTGGAGTTTGGGACTTAAGTACATGAAACAAAATTGGGCATAAGAGGCTGCTTTGAAAGCCTACTTCAATAATGTCAATCAGCCTTGATGGGAAATACCTTGCCCTGTAAGAACTTGCTTGTGGCTTTTGTTGTTTTCTCTCTGGGCTTATGCATAGACAACATTAAATCATTTTTCTTTCTTTCTTTGTTAGTTTGGATTTCCAATATATATAGACAGTTAGTTTTCTACAGCTATCATATCCAAGCTTTAAATCTTTAGCAAGTGATTGACTAGATGGGTCATTCCACTGCTGCAGAAGTTTTAATTGGAGTATCTATTTAATAAGTTATGTTTTGATTTGATAGTGAGTTTTCTTGGTTGGTAGAGTGAATGTTCGTGGTTTTTCTTTTCCTTGAAGAAAAGGAGTATCCCAATCTATAGTACTCCTGCTTTCTGTAACAATGTTGACTTGGTCATTCATCTTATCTATCTGACTCATAACAGAACCCTTGAGTAACAACTTTGTCAATCCAGGGTCAAAACTAAAACTTTGGTAGTAAAAGAAAAGAAAAGAAAATATAAAGAAGCTGAAAAGGAAGGTTTATTTGAATTCCAAAGCAAAGAAATCAATTATTTCTTTTTGAAATGTACTCTTATACCGTTTATGTAATAAAATTCTTGTATCTTGTTCATCTGCAGTAATAAACTCTAAACCTCTTCCTTAATTGATAGAGAGGTACAACTTTTCTAGATTTAAACCATTTTTATAGAGAACTTGAAATTTTATTTTGGCTTTGTTGCCAAAAGGCCCAAAACTGTCAAGGATGACAAGAATAATGTTAGAATATATGGTTTCTCTCTTGATTTATCATTTCATTTAGTTGTCTTTTTTTGATCTAGAACACTAGGTTCAAGTTTATATTTAACATTTAAGTGATTCCTTTGCACATATAAGTGGTTTTAGTCATGGCAAGAATCATTGTTATTTTCTTTTGCCTAATTGCTAAGTTCTTTGGTTTACTATACCTCATTTTTTTTGTTTCTCAGAAGTCATATCGAATTAGCTTTCCTACTGTAGCTTTACACTTGCATTTTTAGCCTTCATACTGAAATTGTTCAATGTCCTTTACTTGCATTTAGAATGTTTCTGATTTCCATTCCATGTGTCTAGTATAGGTTCGGACATTTTGGTTTTCTGTTATACAAAGACAGTGAAGATAAAGAAGATTTGGGTTGTCATACTTTGTTAGAAATAAGGGTCTCAACAAAATACTATCTTTGGGTTGACAGAGTATTAATTGGGATTAGAAAAGCTCTAAATCCAAATTTATGGCAAGTTTGTCTGAGATGGAGAGGATCTCATTGGAGAAGTGGATGGTTGGAAGTCTAGAGGGAGGAGCAATGGTTGTAATTGGTTGTCCTGACTCTCTTCCCCTTCACCCATCTCATGTAAATTACGTCAGTTTAGTCTTACTTATAATATGTCACTCACTGTTAGTGTCCCTTTCTATATATTTTAGGAAAGTATTATTTTTTTTTGGGGAAAATTCAAGTCCATGTCTTGAAGTTCATTTTGTTAGTTTTACATTATGTACACATAGATGATGCAACAACCTCTTCCATTTTGTCTTGTGTATTATTGCTATATTTCTGTTCATTATGGATGTGCCAAGTAGACTGAAATTGCCAAGAAGCTGTGTTTGAGTCAATTTTTCCTTTACATCAACCATTTATAAGATAGAGCATGTCATGTGGTTATTGTTGCTTTTCTTATTAATCATGTTACAGGTGGAATTATAAATTTGAACGCCCTTTACCTTTAATTCTTTCCTAGGTTCATTTTGGAGTGATTCAGATTTCAGTGTCTTTATAGGAACTTGGGTTGACATATTTGGTGCATATGTGTAGACACAGAAAGTCATAACATCATGTTATATATTATTTAAAACTTACTGCATATGAGTTCATGCTTACTCATTCAACATCTTTGTTGGGGAAAAAAAGTATACTTTTTTTATCTTGGATGATGGTGTATTGGTCACTTTGTGGTGTGCTTATTAGCTATGCGTTTTTTGAACTTCAATTTGTTGTTTGTTTTTTGTTGGGGGGTGGGCGATGTTAGTGATAAAAGGTGTCACATTTTAGCCAACAGAGAATTGTGTTTGAAGTTTTATTTAAGCTTTCCCTGTATGCTGACAAGGGGGTAGTCAGCTCCCATTGGTAAAATGTGTCACAATTAAAGTTTCCTGATCTGTTACTATTTGGTAACAGCCTGCAGACATCTATTTGATAGATGAGCCAAGTGCATATCTTGATTCTGAATGGCAGATTCATGCAGCCAAAGTTATTAAGAGATTTATCCTCCACGCAAAGAAAACTGCATTTGTGATTGAGCACGATTTCATCATGGCAACTTATCTTGCTGATAGAGTCATTGTGATGCAGTATGGGGAAGGGAAAGGAAAGCTAAGACTGTAATAACTCGGAAACGTAGCAATGAATGAGCGGAATAGAACACTAGGGTTCTTCCAGAAGAGAAAACCTCTCTTTTTCATAAAACATATATCCAAAAACTACTCTTACAGTAGTACCACTGAAATATATATATTAGGGGGCTGAGCTAAGCAACTAAAGAAGGCCTCTGCTAACCACGTGACAGCTAGGATACAAAGAAATACAAATAGAGAATAAAATATAGTTGAATCTAAACTAATAAGGTGAAGACGTGGACAGACCAAGACCACCAAACCCTAAAAATACATCTCATTGAAAATAAGTGCAAGTAACGTGGCATAGTGTGAAGGCATGGTATGCTCCTGCATCACATTGTATATGAGGGGACTCCATCAATTGATTGTACCGCAAATACTCTACAATCATTGTTGAGTGGGATGAACCTTTTCTTATCAGTAAGTCTCATAACTTTTGACTGATTTTAAGAAAAGAAAAAAATGCCAGATCACGCTGGTTGGTATTATCATTTTGAATATACTTGCGATCAAATATGACAAATTCAGCTTCAGTTAACCTAAAATTATATTATCCTAGACTTGTTACATAGTTCACCCTGCTCCTTTGTAGTTATATACACCAGAACGTACTTTACTATCAACCAGATTTTATTTTCCTTTTGATTTAAAGTATATTACTAGATTGCATGTTCTTTTATAAATATTTTGTGTAATGTGCTTGTGTAAGCATGATAAAACTTATGTATTATCACTGTTGTAACATCTTGATATTACATTTAGAAGAGATCCAACTAATTACCGCCCAAGGATCAACAAATTTAATTCAACCAAGGATAGGGAACAAAAATCAGCTGGGTCTTACTATTACCTTGATGACTGAGTTTATAGTTATGGGCAGGTTAGTACTTTCTCTTTTGTTCCTTATACATAAGAATGCTTTTCATAACACCTGGAACTGACTTTTTGTTTTCTATCCTTGCAGTTGCTCATTTTTCCAATTTAACAGCGCATCAGTTTTAATGGGATCGCAGCTTTAATTCCTTCGAGTGTCCTTTTGCCCATTGAGGGCATAGCTTTCTCCTTGCATAGAAGAGCCTGCCGGCCGGCCATATGTTAGTTGGTGTGTTTGTATATGTCTACCTAAATATAGTGCAGCTACTCATCACCAGTTTTGGTATGACTTTGGTAGTTGAATCTAAATTTTACTCTAGTTTATATTGGCCTTGTTTTCACATTTATTTATGTCCGAAATTTAGAGGAGCAATCAATTGCTTCTTTTCCTATGTTGTCAGTTTAATATATTGCAAAGTATACATTTACTCATTTATTTGGTTTGGATAATAGGTACTTCTTTTCTCCCGGAACGATCATGATGTCAAATTAAGTTAATTGCAACATTGGGTCTGTTATTAGTTTGTTATACAACGGAGTATACATTTACTCCCATTTTCCTTTTGAATTTGATAATGGGTTTATTTTTGTCTCATGATGAATGCATATAGTAATTACTCTTGTTCATCAAACGACATGATAAGAAACAATACAGATGAAAGTGGTTATAGTATTTCCTAATGTATGGATAAGCAAACCGAGCTTATTTTGAACTTACCTAAATGTTCCAA
>JASKGM010035475.1:2771-24136 GCA_034509205.1 Ceratonia siliqua
CATGATGTATCAATTAATAATAGAAATGAACATAAAATAAATAAAATAATAATAATTTATTTTTAATATTATTTTTTATAATCTTTTATATATGCAAATAATAATAATTGAATTACTTTAATATTTTAACCAAAAATTTATACAACTTAATAAATAATGTAATGATACATCTTAGAAGTGAACTATACAATTACAATGTGAACTGTCATGGGGACAATTAAATTATTCTATATATCAAATGCACTTTATATTAGTCATTTTCATTTCTCTATAAAACTATTTAGAAGCAATTCCTCTTTTTCTCCATTTCTATTTTAATCTTTTCATAGTTTAATTGAATGTATTAAGGTCATGTTTGTTATATAATATATATTATTTATATTAATTTAATTTAGTTTTAATTTTAAAATAAATATATATTTAACTAAAAAAAAGATAAAAAACTTGAGACAAAACTACTTAAACATTAGTTAAAACAGATGCTCCGATAACAACTTACCATTTTAAAAATGAAAAGTTGATTTTCACTTTAATGAAGTAAATTTGATTAAGCCAGTGTTTTCCTATATTAAAAACTTTTCATTAAAATAAATACTGAAATTTTAAAAACTATTTTTTAAAATTATTACTTTTGTTGAAATAAATAAGACCTTAATACATTAAATTAAAATTTCATAAACAAATATGAAATTTAGAAATTTATTAATTTTAATTAATACAAATAAAATATTTAATTATGCAAGATGCATTTAAGTGTAGCGAAGAAAGTGTGTTATTTGTGGCTCTAAAGCGGCCACGGAATAGTGTCAATCCTTTCGCGTCGCCTTTTGTTTCGACACGTGGAGATCTTAGAGCCACAAGTGTTTTATTCCAACGAAATAATAAACAAATGCGACCTTTAAACCCCTAGAAAAGTCTCTAACCAAATACCGTATAAACAGTTGGGAATTGACTTCACCTCTCCCAAATTAATTTAATGATAGCCAATCGCTATTGGGAAAAGCCAAAACATGTGATTCATTTATTTGCTTCATTATAAGGACATTTTTTGAAAGATAAATGTTATTGCACAACTTTATTTTTTGGTGTTTATTATGCCACCGTTAGAGATGATAAAACTGACCCAATTCAATTTAAAAAATAATATAATTGAGTTATTAAGATATTAGCTTAAAAAATATTTAATAGGCTACATTAATTAATATTAAATAATAAAATAAAGATGTCTAAATTAAACTATAGGCCCAAAATTAGGCTGAGCTCTCCCATTTGTAATCCGTTGAGCAGATTTATGAAGAAGCACCTTTGTGCATCCCCACCTAAGATGGAACCTCTTCCAACAATGAATCTTATAAAGACGTCTCAGTTTTCCTGAACATATTGTCACTTATCCAATTTTCATATTTTGTTTATTATATTTAGTATACAAATAAATAATATAATTATTTTTAAATAAAAATTATTAATAATTAAAATTAAAATTAAACTTATCCAATAGACTGAGTCAGTAATATGCCAAATTAATTTAAATTTGAGTTGGTCCAAACTGGTTCAATTGGATTGGGTTGTAGTTTAAATTTTTTTTTATAAATCTTTTCTCTATTAAATAATATTTTTTCATATAAATAATATTTCATAAAATTATTTGCATAAAGAATATTTTAATATTAGTAAAACCCACTTAAAATTTTTTTTTATATAAATAATTTTGTGAGATACTGTGAGACGCTATTTATAAAAGTAGAATATTTCTTTCACATTGCAATTGTAATTTCTAATGTTTATAACCATTTATAGTTTTTTTTAACAAATTTTCATTAAGATCTAGTGAAAAGTTAAATTAAAAAATGGCTCACTATTTTTTATATAATTTTTAATTCATTATTTTTTAGTAAAATTTAAACTTAAAATCATCAAATTGAAATACCCATTACCTTATTTTTTTTATAGATTATTTCAAAATTTTCAAATTCCAATGTATAGTTCATAAAAAATTGTATTCAACAATACAGTTGAGTTTTGTTCCATTCTCAAGACAAAGAGTTGTATATGCCATAGTGAAATTAAACAATTAACAAGCAAAAAAAAAATAATATGATTGCATTAATTCATTGTTCTTAAGAATTAAGGCAATATTTTTTACATAAATTTCAACAATTCATTATTAAACCCTTTCTATTATTGTACTTGTTTCTATGATTGAATCACTACATTCCATGGATTGGATATAATACAATTCACGTTTTAATTACACCTGTCTTTCTTCATCAAACTAAAATTAATTTGTATCATTATATTATATATTCTCTTTTTTTAAATTAAAATTTCATGATTAAGTAATCATTATATCACTATCTAATAATAATAAAAAATGTTAAATTACAATAATCCCCATTCAAGTTTGATCTTTTGATAAATAATTTGTTATAGTTTAACTTTGATAATTAACCCGTTTCAACTTTTAATACAAGATAAATAATTTATTCTATTTACAATATCACAAGTTTACAAGAATTAACTAAATTTCTAATTACATAATAAAAAAATTATTTATAAATACACATTAAATCAAAGTCCTACCAAATATTAATTTAATTAATTAATTTTATTTATTTTTAAAAAATTAAAGAATAGACGGACTTATGCGCTAAATTGTAAAAAATTTAGGTGATCAATTGTCAAAATTAAATTTGTGGAGGTTCATTTGTTAATTTAAAAAAAAAAAGCAAAATTAGAGAGATTATTTATATTTTAACCTAAAAAAATATGTATCCAAAGATTTGCCTTTGAACATTAAACTAATGTAAAATAGAATGCAGGTCAATTATAAAAGGCTGAGTACTTACTAAAGTTAAGGGTAGATTACTTATCAAGAAATACAATCAACCAAATTTAGGACAGCCACTAAAGACAGAGTACTTTGCTAATTGTCATTCTGTTCATATGATTAATGACAATTAGTGTATTATGATCATAGAAGATTATATCATCTCTTAAAATTTAATTTTGGTTAAATCTGTTCTTTGTTTTTTTTTACCAAAGCATGAGTCACTAATTTTATGTTGTCTTTTATGACCAAAAGTTTTCGGATAATTTTATTTTAAAACGATGTTTAGTGATACCTAATATTATTTGTTATGCCATATATATATTAAGATGTTATTGTAAATTATTTGAGTTTTCATATAAAAATTGGAATATAATATTTTTTAAAACTTTACATTTTCTTTTAGTTGAACAATAATAGCATTTTTAGATTAGTATTTCGAGATAATTAAAATTCAATTATTCTCTAAAGAATTTTAAACAATCAATTGCTACATTAATCAGAGATATTTAAAAGAATCAACTTCAAAGATTTGAATTTGAGAAGTTAAAGGTCTACCTCTTTAAATTTCGTTAGAAAAAATATTTAGATACCTTCTAAATTATAATTCTTTTATAAACACCCATTGAATTATAAAAATAAAAAAATCAAACTATAAAATTTCAACTCCTTGGATTTATCTTATTTTGTTCAAATTGAAATGGTGCAAAAACATCACCTAATGCATACGACATACCTAAATTTTTTTATAAACTTAAATATTGTGCATGAATTATTATTTGTGATATTTATAAAGTTAGACAAAGGTATATAATCTAAATAACTGAAAGTTTAGAATTTGATTTTTAGAATTTTATAGTTTAAGAAAGTATTTGCTAAAAGGCATAATTTATGAGGTGTTTATATTTGTTCTATTTTGTATCATAGCATTAAATATTTTTTTTTGTCAAATAAAAATTTAAGAAAGGAAAGGTTATCTCATTTTAACCTCAATACATGTCATAACTTCAGCAATGATTTATAATAATTGTATAAATTACCTATAAAAAAACATTAATGGTAGCAAAAATCAAAAGTAAAATTGTCAAACGAAATGCTTTACCTGCTGAATGAAACCCCCCACGAAGTAATTTTGTCTCTATGTCAATAAGCTTCGGATAAACTCATTTGATGAGATAACGAGACTTTTCAATCAAGAATGTGAGAAAACTTAGGCAGGGCACAGATGGCCTATTTCAAGGTTAATTGAACTAAAATACTCTATAAAAGAAGACCCACCTTTCAGCTCAATCACCAATCGTCTTTATTACCCTTTCTCTGTCTTTATCAACTTAACCATCAATATTAAAAATTTAACTTTCTACGATTCTTCTGTATTTTGTGTTAAAGAGATAACTCTCCACTTGGAGTCATCGCGGTAGCTCGCTCAAACTTTTTCGGTTTCCAGAACTTCCTTCTCTCTCTCTCTCTCTCTCTCTCTCTCTCCTCTTTCCTCTTTTAATACCTTCCATATTCGTCAAAACTCCCCTTTTTCTCCCTGAGCTTGAGTGAATTCTGAAGACCCTGTACATTCTAGAAAGGGAGCAGAAATTGATTCAAATCCAAACACCCATTTCGATTTGGGTTTCAAAAATTTCATGTGGGCTCTGTTTCTGTAACTTCTCTCTTGGTCGGCATCTCAGACACCAGAAAAGTAGAAGAAAGTGATTCGAACCCAAATACCCATTTTGATTTGGTTTCAAAAATTTCACCTTGCCTCTGTTTCTGCAACTTCTGTCTTGGTGGGTATCTCAGAAATCATCAAATCCAGATACCCATTTCGATTTGGGTTTCGAAAATTTCATCTCGGCTCTGTTTCTGCAATTTTTCTCTTGGTGGGCATCTGAGAAAATGCTTCAGCTGTTCTTCACAGTGGCTTTCTCTGCAGTTCCTTTGACTCTCTATGTTCCACCAGTTAGAAGCTTAAACCTCTTTGTAGAAGTCATGGAAGATATACTCAGAGAATCAAGAATTTACACCAACAGGATGTACCCACGTGTAAGGGTAGCTTGGTCAAGGATCATGGATTGTATGCTCTGCGGCACAAGGTAGATTGGAAATGGTTTTGATCCAGATCTTGATGTAAATATTTTCTCTTCTTTTCTTTTCTTTTTCCCCCTTAATTGTTTTTCCTTTGCTGGAATGATTTTGAATCCTCTGTTTTGTTTTTCTCTCCGTAATTGACTTTGATTTCCTATCGTATGATGCTGTGAGTTGTTTTGGGGCTATTCCTTTTGTTGAAAGATTATGTTGTGGAATTTGTTACAAATTTTCCAGTGTAGTTGATTTGGGGGATTCATTCCTCTTCAATGGTCATATGATCTTGAAAAGAATAAATAGAATTTTCTGGTTTTTACCAGCTTGTTGAAGTAATGGGATTATTTTTGAGTTATCAACGAAATCCGGGTTTGCTTATGAATTTGCAGAGTTGTATATTACTGACATCGGAGATAAAAGTAAAATTCTATGATGAATTCTTCTGAAATACAGTATCTGGAGAAATTAAAAACTAATTTAAGTTTTAAGTTTATATAAGATTTTGGCCAGGAAGGTAGTGCACTTGTTTAAGAATCACATGCCAGAGTAGGCAAAGGATGAGATCAAGTCAGAGTGCAAATAAAATAAGAGAACAATTCAATCTTACTGCAAGAAAACTCTAGAAAGTTTTCTCAATCTGGGTGATGATCCTCTGTCCCTTCTCTGCTCTCTCTAATTGAGGTATAGCCATTATTCTCAATCTGCAAATTCAGTGTTTGGGATATGGTGATGATCCTCTGTCCCTTCTCTGCTCTCGCTAATTCAGGTATAGCCATTATTCTCAATCTGCAAATTCAGTGTTTGGGATATGGTGGTGATCCTTTGTCCTTCTCTGATCTAATTGAGTTATGATTTGTCTAAGCTACATCCATCCTACTTTTTTTTTTTTTATGTTTTTTTTTAAATTTTTTTTATTTTTTAAAAATAATTAAATATTTTTTATCTTATATATTTTTTTAAAATATTTTTTTATTTTTTCTTAAATTTTTTTATATCTATGTTATTATTTATTTATAATTTTTTTATAACTTAAAAAATTCTATAAAAAATATAAAAATATTTTTAAAAATTTTAAAACAAATTTATGATATAAAATTTAATTTATTAATTTTAAAAAATAAAATATTTTTTTAAATAAATTAAAATAATTATAAATTTTTTTTTTAAAAGTACACTCACTGGGCGGTAGGTAGTTCTATACCCAATAAGAACGCAACTGCTCAAAAAAGGTCAAATTTTGGATATTTATCATAATAGAAGGACTCTAAGCACGAAACAAATATAAACTGTAATAAAATAAAATATGAATTGTTTATATGGGAGTTTCTTTTGGGTATTATAAAATTTTTATATTAATGTCACAGTAGGAGGGTCTATTTTTTATTGAATTAATATATTTTTATTTGATTATATTAATAATGAATATATAAATTTTTTAATACGTTTATGTATTTATTTATTATTAATTTAATTTATATTTTTTATAAATTTTTTTAAAATAAGAATATTTATTGTTATTATTGAGTATTTAATTGTAAGAGAAAAAATATTTTTTTAGAATGAGAATTTCATCTGTTTTGCTTATTTTAATAATTAACATGATTTATATATTTTTAAATTAATTTTTTTATTAAAGGTCATGTTGAATGGGAGGTATTTTTTGTTGCAAAAAAATGTTTTTTAAAAATAATAATTTTTAAAAATAATCAAAAATGCATTTGATTAATTTTAAACATTCTTAAAAAATTAGTTAGTATTTTTTAAAAATGTTTTATTTTCATATTTGGTTGTAATATAATTTTCTTTAAAATATTATATATTTTCATAAAAATATTCTTAAATATTTTCACCTTAAATACAATAAAAGGTTTTTTGTGAATCTTTTGTAATATATGTTAAATAATTATTTAAAATATGTAATTTTTATGAATTAAATTAAATAAATATAAAAAATTATGTTTAATATAAGTTTAATATATTTATGTGTATATTTTTAATTTGTTTAATTTACATATATTTTATAAATTAGATTCACTTAAAATATTTTTAATTTATAAAAAATATATAAACAATTGTTCATAAATCAACGCCATCAAGGCGCTATCTTCGGCGGCACTTCCATCCAAATTATTATTATTATTTTGATATCAGCTTTATCTTCTATTGGCACCTTAAATTTTTTGGAACTGAATGCGGCTTCTGCTCAAGACGACAATATTAATACTTTATTCTTTCTCTTTCCCCTCTCTCTGAGAGCTAAAGCAGAGCCTGAGGAAGCTGGGAACAATGGTTTCATCTCTAATATAAAATTTCTGGGTTGATTAGGTATATAAAAGATGGGTGTATCAAATTAATTATGAATGGACATTATTGACGGAGATTTAAAGGAAGCAGATACAACATTTTATTCACAAATCTTTGGTTTAAGTACAAGTATAGAATCCTTAGTTTCAGATTTTTTTATTAATGGTAGGAGAATGTGGAAGGAACAATAATAAAGAATGACTATATATATCAACCTAAATAAAACAGTGTAGTTTTATGAGGACTTCATAAAAATTCTATTCTAGATAAAAGAATGAAAGAATGAACTTATAATCTCTTTGCCAAGTTTCACTCAGTTCAGGTAGACAGAGTGCAAGGCTTCAAGAACCAAAACATGTCCAAGGCTCTCTCTTCTCTTCCATCAACTATTGCAGTATTTCTGCTGTTGTTTCCTGGCGACTCTTTTGTAATTTCCTTGTTTTGCTCAACTTCTTGAAGAACTCCTCTCTCCTGCAAGATATTTTTCAAGATGGTTTAGGACAAGCAGTACTGAAAGTATTCAGTTATAGAAGAGAAGATTTACGTCCCCTTCTCTTAGTTTTCTCACTTCAGAAATGAGAATCCATCAACTTTTATCAAAGCCTTAAAACTGTAAAGCTTGGAACAAATTTTTGAAACATAACCAGTTTGCAACATAATAACAAAACAGAAATAGCTATTTGGTCAAATTGAAGATGCAAGTGTTTGATATACTGTTATGTATGTTCCCGTGGTGATACTGTAAGAACTTTTCACAGTCTATATTGAATCTAGACCACCAATTTAAAGGTAAACCATAATATTATACGTATCTCAAGTAGTCATTAATAGGATAACTATAAGCGTAACAGCAACATGTGTTCAAGTGTCTACGATTAGAACCAAGTCTTCCACTCCTCATCCTTGTTTGCCATAACTGCTCATATGAGGAAGCCAATTGCTACTGAGATTAGTGAGGGCAATTCGGCCCCTGCTTATATAATAAGCTGACAGTCATCCACCAATAATCATAGATGGTCAATCGGCCCTACATGGTTCCCATTACATCGTTATTGGCTCAAGCCCAACAAAGTGAAACCAAATCTAATGGATCACTTTATTAAGGTATCAAGTTCTCATTATTGGGCTTCAAATTCAATCCATTTTAATTAAAACATGTCCCATTAATCAAAGCCCAATATACATTTTAATAAATACTATTCAAAAATTATAGGAATTTCACATCTTTAAAGTTGTAGTCTTACTAACTTTTATATAATAATAATTCTTCTTTTTTTTTTTGTTATATTTTTCAATTGTCATATTAAATATAAAAATTTTAAATATTAAGATATATAAGATATATACCAAACAACTCTCAAATATAAGAGTACTAAGAAACTCTTTTAACTCCAAGTCTCCCAACACATAAAAATCATGTAAGTTGTACTAGCATGTAATACCAGTGAAGCGTGAAAGCAGAAGCTTGTAAATGGCCGATATGATTATTGAACAAAATAGTCTTGGAGTTAAGTTAGTCGAACCAAGCATGATGGTAAGCAAAAAAGGAGCTAACTAACATGTATATCTTAGAATTTGTATAGTCGAAGAGAAAACTTTATTATCTGTACCTAGATGTTTAAATGGCTGACACAAATAAAAACATCAGTGCAAAGGGATGCTTGAACTGGTTGAACCCAATCTCTAGCTGTCTAAAGAACAAACATAGGTCCTTGGGATCAAAATACAGAGGAAGAGTGACAAAAGAGAATAGAAGACAATGATCTATCTCTTCTCATGTACATTATCCTTTCACATAACATTCATACAGCACTAAAACCTTAGCATCAATTTTAAGGCCAGTTTGCGAAAAATTTTAGCAATCATTTAACCTTCAGAATTTAACCTTTCATTCACTTTTGAACAAAGACCATAAATTATTTGTAGTGTCAATGGCTAGTTTTAATTCATCTAACGAAATGTTAGCATTGTCTTGTCTGTCTTTTATCAATCTAAAAGGTAATAAAGTGCAGCTATTTACATACCATCAACCGGGATTTGGAAGCCTTTGAAGGGGTAGGTTTATTGGGACCATGAGTGGCAGAGAAGCACTGAGGAGAGGGAGGGTTTGTTCGAATTTGAAGTAAGCTCTCCTCTTTCTTGCGTCTTACATTCTCCAGGTCCAGGGAGATAGGCATATTTTTTGCCTCCTCCAGTCTTCTGCTGAATAAAATAATAAACCATTGATTAATTTAAAATAATAGGATAGAATAATTTGCAATTGTTAATATTCAGAGTAAAACAACAATTTACAGTCATTGAAGCATAGATCTTGCATTGTTGTTCTTAATTTGCAGGCTCCTTATCATTAACTGGTCATAAATAAAAATAATTCTGCTTATTTTGCTAGATTAAAGGTAAGTATTCACTCTTCAATACTTTGATAATTGTCATCACCCAATTGTTATTCTACTAATCAGAGCACCTCATTTGTTTCAACCAGATGTATTTTTAAAAACCATGGAGGATTGCAATCATTATACTAGGAAAACACATGGATACAGAGGGAGATTAAGCTTTACTTCCTTCTCTGCTGCTTTGCTTTAACGCTGCTCCCCTCCAATCTTCCAGCCACTTCAAGCAACGGCTTTCTTTCTTTCTCTCCCCTATCTGACTGTTCCAAAGCCTGAACAGGAGGAAGGGTCCTTGCTGTTTCTTTCTCCACACCCTCGTCACTCTTTATCTCACTCATATTTTCATCATTTTCTCTCTCTTTTCCTCTTGTTGCCAATTTCTTCAATTCATTACAGAATTCTGTGATTTGGTTAAGTATAGGTCGCCCTGCAAATAAATTCTTAGCTGAGAGAGTGGATCTCAGTGAAGGCACCTTGTTGCACTGAGATGTGTCATCAATGAGCTTCTTCTTCTCGTCACTTGACTTGATTGCCGCCTTCATGGGCTTTAATAGGTTATTTGGTGGGGTTAGCAGATTTGGGTTTTGATTCTCACTGTCTTGGTTGAATCTGAGTTTACCATCTGGGGAAGCTGAATATAGGGCGGGCACCCTTCTCTTCAACTTTAGATCTCTGCACCAATATTCAACATATAAAAGTTAGCCATTGCATTTCTATGATCAACAGAACCTAAAATTGCATTAAAAAAATGAAAGAATCTTTACAAGTACCTTCTATTTTGGTCACCAAGTGGAAGGGTTCCTGAAGCATCAACCGAGCTCAAAAGCTTCCAGAAATAAGAAATGAAAAAATGAGTTAAAAGATCATAATTGGCAACTCAGAAATGTGAGAAAAGGCAGTAAAAGCAAAATTATCAAGAAGAAAATTTAGAATCTTCTAAGATAATCAGCTAGGCTAGCTAGCTCATGGTTATTGCTTTATCTGTTTGGAGATATCCAAGATTCGAAATCTTAACCTTCTTTAATTTCTCACAGTATAAGTATACAAGGGTTACCAAATATAAGTAGAGAAGAATGGAACCTTTGAAGGAGTTGATCTGAGAAAATCTTCTGCTCTCTTGGGATGCTTACAATCTGCAACAACATATTAACGAAACCCATTATACAAAATGCAAAACTGCACAATCCCAACTGCGAATATTATCTAAAAGAAACAGATAAAAGAAGCAAAAGCTAACCGGGTTTGCAAAACCAGGCCTCATCGTCGACGGATTCGTCAGGCGCCAAGAAGTCTACCCATTTGGGTGCGTTAATGTGCTCGTACAGCTCGTCTTCTACAAATTTCCACTCCAATCTCTTCCAATCGATTTTCGTGGGTTCCATTTCTCAGGAGTAAGAAAAAAAGAGCTGAATGAGACCCAGAAAATCAGAAAGCGGGTTGCTGCTCAGTTCAGGGATAGAGAGAGAGAGAGAGAGAGGTATTGGGGAGTGTGAGAATCTGATAGAGAAAGGCGCAAATGTAACCGTTATGGATTCGAGGGAACGTTGGGAAAGAGGGCATACTAAATTCTCTGACCGTTGGAGATTTCTTCATTCGTTGGTTAAGTCGGGGACATTTCCCTGGGTTTTGTTTCTGCGTAAACGGATCTATTTTAGGCAAGTGCAATCAGTCTATGATCAAGTGGGTCAAAAAGCGTAGGAAAGTCTTAGTCAACATGCTTGACGGTTGAGATTTGGAGCAATGATATAAAAAATTGACGGGCATTCTATGGAAAGTCTGCTCTTTCTATATTTGGTGTTAAAATAAAAAAAATCTTAGCTTTAGTTGTTAAACTTAAACCCAGTCTCTAGTATTTTTAGTATTTTTAAGAACTCAAATCATTTTTAAATTTGTTATTTAGTAGTATAAAAATCTGTGTTTCTAAATTTTTAATTTTATTAATTTTTTAATAATGACAAATTCTTATAATATTTTCAAAATTTTAGTATAATTTTATTAATTTATGATAAAAATGAATGACAATAGAACTAAATCAAAATAACTAAAATTTTGATGCCTAGATTCAATTGGGCCTTTGGGTTGGGCTCAAATTCTGTTGAATCAAGCTTAAGTTAAGGAAGAAGACGGGTTAAGTCCAACCTAATTGAATACAATTTTTTTTTTAAATTTTGTATATAAATTTATTTACTTTTTAACAAAAATATATTAATCTTACAAATTGATAAGTCCAAGACAGCAATTATCTTGAGCATGCTTCATTTCAAGGAGATGAAATCAAGTTTAGCAAGGCACACTCGTGGCAACAGGAAACAGTTGGAATAGGAAAGGTGCTCAGTCATATATGCATGTTTGTAACAGTTTTTATTTTATTATTTTTTAAATAATTTTTGAAAATAATTATAAAAAATAGTTTTATAAAACAAAAAAATAAAAATATTTTTTATCAGTTATTTTTGTATTTTTTAAAAAACAGAAGATAAAAACAAATCAAAATACAAAAAATTTATAATCTATTTGGAATGGTTTTTGTTTTATTGTTTCTTAAAATAATTTTTGAGAACAATTATAAAAAATAGTTTTATAGAACAAAAAAATAAAAAACTTGTTTAGGTAAAAATATTTTTCATCAGTTGTTTTTCATATTTTTTAAAAAAAATAGGACAAAAACAAGCAAAATATAAAAAAATTGGACTGTTTGGAATGATTTTTATTTTATTATTTTTTAAAATAATTTTTGAAAATAACTATAAAAAATAATTTTATAGAACAAGAAAACAAAAAACTTGTTTGGGTAAAAATATTTTTCATCAGTTGTTTTTTGTATTTTTTAGAAAACAGAGAAAAAAACAAGACAAAATACAAATAGTTTGTTCTCTATTTTTTGTTTTCTACTCATTATTTTCAAAAATAATTTTTAAAAACAACTAAAGAAAATACTTACCCAAACAAGTTTTTTTGTTCTCATATAACAAAAAAATAATTTTAAAAATTTATTCCAAACAAGACAATTGTTTTCTATTTTTTGCTTTCATAAAACAAAAAATCAATTTTATAAATGCATTCCAAACAGGGTCTTATTCTCTATTTTTTGTTTTCTAGTCATTATTTTTTAAAATAATTTTTAAAAACAATTGATGAAAATACTTACCTAAACAAATTTTTTTATTCCCATAGAACAAAAAATAAAAAAATAATTTTTTAAAACTATTCCAATCTATATTTTTTTCTTAAAGTGGTAATTAAGAATAATTTTATTAATTAAAAATGTTTAAATTTGTTTTTTAATTATTTAAAAAATAATTAAAAGAATAAAATTATTCAAATTAAAGCGAGAAAATTAATTGCTTTACTAAGAGAATTAAAATGACTATAAGCACAATTAAACTCAAGTTTGAATCTATTATGCCAAATACGGAGAACTTGTACTTGAAACCAAAATATTTCAGACCAACGTGAAAATACAGGCTGGCCTCTCCGAAACTCCTGTTTAGCATAAACCCCTTTTATGACTCCTTCATTAAAAAAAAAGCCCTTGATGAATTGCACATCTTCACCCCTTTCTCTTCCTTATTAATTTCATTTCTACTTCCTATCAAGCATGCTTATAGGATTTCTTATTTCTAACGCATCTCATCAATCATTGAGGGGAGGCCTGGGACAGGACCAGAGTCGAAGAGAAATGCTACTGCCACAAACTGTACCCTCACAACCATCTTATATGTCCACTTTCTACACTGCACTTGTTCTAAGATGACCACTCTTCTCTAGTCTCACCATACTATTTTCTCCTCTCTTTCTCACTTTGTAAGAAGTTTGTGAGAATAGCATTTCTGGAGCGGAAAAAGACAATCTTTGAGATAACATTACATGGTTACGTAAAAGCTCAAAATTACATAAATTACCGGAAGATGCGTCTATATGGTCGTTTCTAGTAAACAAAATGTGTTACATGACATGAAGCTGCAGAGTTCTTTCTAGTACTCCTACCTACGTGTAATAATAAGAGATTACAAATGGAAAAACCAGCTAAATCAGGGAGAAAAGAAAAGGGGGAGGGGGGATCAATAGAGCAAAGTATGCTCCGAATTGCTCTTGTATTTTTTTGACAGGTTAATGCTAATGCTTTGATTCCTCACCAAATACCTCAACGTTGCAAACTGGGCATTTCTGAACAGAACAAGGTAAAATGGGATTAATGACAACAAATTCAGCAGACAGAATTCGGAAAATAGCAACTTTAGAAGAAGAGAAATGCTATTTTACACCATTTTCACACGAGAAATGCTATATATACAAACTTTCATCTTACAAACATTCAAAAACAAACCACACCCTCAGTCCCTCACCCTCTTCTTTTCCACATCAGCTCTCCTTTCCCCTTTTCCTTTCATTTGAGTGTTGGTGAGATAAAAGTTAGTATATACAGCATTTCTCTTTTCAAACCTATTCCTTTATTATTGATTTAATATATAATTAATTATGTAAGTCACTTTTTGTTATAAAATATTAGATGTGAGTGGGAGTGTAAAAGTAATATGAATTTGATGGTATGAAAATAGCACAGCTCTTAGAAGAATGCATCCACTGACCTTGTTAATGCTAAGCCACTTCGTGATGCATTCACCATGGTAGACATGCCTGCATGGCAATTTTATTTGCTGGTCACCTCTTCTATATGTCATTTGACAAATCACACACCTGTTTTTCCATGCAATTTGATCATGAGCAAATATTGAACGTCGGAAGGGGAGAATAGACTCAACCAGAAGTGGATTTGTATATCATCATGGTGTCACAAAATTATAGACCAACCTTTGATAGATCCCATACGTCAAGAAAGTAGATGTTCAAATGATCCAGACTAACTAAGCAAAAGCAAGTAAAGAAATGAAAAACCTCATAATAAATGTAGAATTAATATGTCAAACTGCAGATGACTGTATCAAACTCTCCAGGTAAGGCAAAAATAGGGAACTCTTCACAAATAAAGACCTCACCAAAACTATAGCCTCAACCAAAATGCAGAAGAGATGATCAATCATTTTATTTCCAAGGGATTGATGGAGACAGAGATGCATGGTTGGGTCCGCATACCTAGTTTACTCATGTAGGTGTATTACTTAAAGTTGGAACCAATTCACCGAAACATCTAATCTAAAGCCTGAGTGGGAGCAAAATGAGGACAGAAAGAAAGTGAAGGGTATGAAAGTAGAAGAAACAAAAAAGAATAAGTAAAATGTAATTTTATTCTTTCTTGTTTAGATGTCATATAAAATGAGGGAAATGAAAAAAAAGTGAATATTGTGAAATTAATCATACTTTTATACTTTAATGATATGTCTAATTTAGAAACATATGCACAAGATCCAAAATTTCCCTTCACTTTCTCTTCATTTTTTGATAGATGAATCTTGATAGGATTGATAATTAAGGTTAAAGATTCTCATTTTAATTCCTCCCATATTCCCCTCCACTTCCCCAACAAAGTGATGTCATTTTTAACCGTAATTTTCACATATTCATTCCTGTTTTCACCTGTTCCAAACAAGAAAAGAACCAAGACGTTACCTTTTCCCAGAATTTTTTCTTTTAAACAAGCTTCCAAATCTGTACTTGGAGGTTGGAAGTAAATCAATGAGTTCTCGGGAAAGGCCTCTGCTTTGAGTTCCAACTGCCTCACCCAAGTCCAGTAATTCCTGCCACATATGAAACAGTATATTTGGGCATTGATCCTCATGTTTCTAATTCTAGTTCTATTCAACATTGTCGCAATAAAATTGAGAAGTCAACAAATGACAATAAGAGAATCACCACCAAGTTCAATATGCTTTCCTTCATTTGTCAAAAAATTAACCATCCTGTCTACGCGGCTCTTGCCTCTAGGACAAACTTTCTGAATCTTGTTGGTAATACAACTTTTTTCTAACCCTATACACATTTTTATATTGCTTAAAACTATCAAGTCAAATGTACTGTCACATAAATCAATGATTAAAGCCATTGATATATTTCATTTGAATGTACAAGAGAACTTCCTCAAATTGTGTTATACTGTAAAAATGAATGAAAAGACCTTCAACTGTGCTACAGATAAAGGTCAATTTTAGCTCCCCTACCTGCCTGTCAGGGCCTTAATGCTAGATTTTCTCATGCTTTCTACCTAACGTAATTGTCCAGTGAACCCAAGCTCCAGGGACATGGCATCTAATTGCCAAGAAAACTGGACATGGAAACTGAATTGCTAAAAAGAAATTAAAAAAAAAAAAAATATATATATATATATATATATATATATATATATAATTTGAAACTATATACATGTATGTACGTTTGCATCACACCTCATAAGTCATATTATCAGGGTCCATATTGTCTTGCCAGACGACCTGCAGCAATGCACAGTAAGGGTTAGACACTTATTACTCAATATTAAGTAGATTTTGTATCTGTTTATCAATTTAGAAGTTGAAAACAGCAGATAGTAGTAAGGATTGACTTTTTGCTGAAATTAAGTGCTTCAACTGCAACCCTGATTTCAACTCTTTTTTTTTTTTCTTTACTAGAATTCAGTTAAGTATACTGTTTTCCTTGGTAGGCACATGAAATCAGTTTAAAAAATTCAAATGTCATCTTCATGACTAATATTTTCATTTTTTTCCAGAAAGAAAAAAATCTTCTAAGCATAAGTTTTTGAGGATAACTCTTGTGAAACATGATAAACAATATTTATGTTAAATGCTATTATCAAAACTTTCTTGACAATACCTAGTTTTACAACAAAAGCAGAAGCAAATTTGTATTAAAAATAAGTTCAATTTGGAATCTTGGCCATAACAAGTTCCTTTTGTTGCTAAACATCATCTATTAAGTAACTCTCCAAGATAAGGAGATTGAGGTTGGGGACAAGCAAAGGTCAACAAAAGAGGGCATGACTGAAAAAAAGCTAAGCACAGTGGAAAGTGAATATGTTTGGGTTAGTAGAATCATTAAGAAATGTTATCATTTAGTCTGTTTAGTAGATAATGAGAATGAAGGAGATATAAATGAAAGGCCAGACTACGTGTATGATAATTCTATATTGTGTTCCAATTTTATTGGAATGATACTTTACAACTACCAGGCTACCCTAATAAGCTAAAAACACATAGCTCTATACCCATTCTTCTAGTCAGTACAAGTGGAATGTCATGGTTCATATTCAATTCCATAGGTTTGGGATGAAACATTTATTCATCAACAAATAGTTTAGTAAAAAAAGTGTATGGGGTATATAATATGATTTTTGATGGAAGTTTGCAATGCCATGTTCAGCAGCCAACCATTATTGATATAATGTCTCCCAATTTTCAAGCATAGGGTCCCAGCGCTCGTACCTCAGACACATAATTAACTGTAAAACTTGAAATTAAATACTTAAAGGCCTCAAATCAGGCACCATTGATAACAAAGCTTCCTACCTGGGTACTACTGGAATCTTGATGATTTGGACTGCCTGCAAAAGAAACCCAATAATAATAATAATAAAGATGTTATCATACAATTCTCAATTTTTTTATTAAAAAAAATGTCACATATTTTTTGTAAATAAAGACAAATACAGTAGTTTCACTTCAACTCAAAAAAAAAAATCACTTATAGTGTTTGCACAATTGAAGAGGAGCAGTTTTTGCATAACTATATGCTACAAGAAGTCTACTCCCTCCTCTCTCTAGAATCCAGATATACTACTTTTCCACTAGTATGCCATTAGAAAATATTTTTAAAAAAATAATTATTCAATATTCAGTTATTATAACTAAATTGTGAAAATTTGGAATTCCTCACAGATGCGATCAATGGTTTATGCATATAGTAAAAGGAAAGAAAGTCTCAACCAACATTCTTCTGGAATAGTCTGCATGCCCGTGACTCCATCTCTTCTGGATGGAGAGTCTGTTGTAGCAGGCTCCTCGGTGGTCATTGTTGAAGGGTATTCCCACTCTCCCCTGTTGACCTCCATTCTTGGTAAGTGATCGTTCACCTCATAAGAACCATAATAGGATGTACTCCCAGGACCAGACAATCCAAATTTATAGGGGTTCATATTCATTGACCAGTAGAAACTTTCCTGGACAGACAACATATGATAAAATTTGTTCTAATCATGTTCAATTGAGCAAAATAATTAGAGTTATGCAAGCAATAAAGCTAATAGTAATATGAGGTAATAAAATGAATTAGTTAGATAATTTTTTTGGGGAGCATCAAATCAATGCGGTGTTAGTTCAATAAATAATTACTTGGGATACATATGCAAATTTAGGGAAATAAATTATGTGTCGCAGAATTGCTAGTAATGTAGCATTATCCATCCACTATTGCAGTTGAATTCAAAGAACAGTAATTCTCAACGTCACATTCTTTTCATAGGTGGCTTTACTATTCCCATCAAAAATCCAAAGAAGCGACCATTCCTAGTTCTTGTTTCAAACTTTCTGGTGTTAATTACTAAATTGTCAAGTAAAAATAAAATAAATGATGAAATTTTTTGCTTTTACTCCTATACTTTCGACCAATACTATTTATAAGACTAGACTTCAATTTAGGGGAAACAAATTACTGTCTTCCTGCAACAACGCACACCCCATTTATGGGTAGTATAGATCTAAGAACTTCTTGCGAAAACAATTAACATCCGGTTGCATATTCTAAAATTAGCATGTATGGAGTTTCTTAAAAGAAAAGAGCGAGATTTGGAAAGGGGGAAAAAGAAAAGAAAAAGAACGATATTAGTACAAGTGTACTACCTGATCAGTCATGGGTCCGGCATGGGCATAATTCACTGGCACATGCGTGAGGCCTTCGAAGAAATCCATGAAGCTTTCAGTAACAGTATAAGGAAAGCCGGTATCTATGTAATGCACCTCCATTTGTCTACTATCATTCATTTCGAAAATATAATTTAAAAACAACTGCACAAAAAGCAGCAAAATTAAAATCACGTAAAATCACCAAATGCAACCTTCAAAATTGATAAGAGGATTAGGAAGCAAGATCAAAAGATAGCGTTTAACAAAACGAAGAAAGAAGGAAACTTCTATAATTCATCCCCCTTACCTGGTCAAGCTCTTTTGAATTCAACAGAATGTGGTGCGAGGTAGCTTCAACAATCCTGACAAGAAAGGTACAACTTGTTATAACCGATAAAAGTCATTTCCTGACTTTCGTGATTCTGGATACCAAAAACCTTTTAATATACACATCTTGAAGCAGCATTAACTGCTTCTCTCGAAACATCAGCAATTAGCCAATAGAAAATGAGAGAAAAGAAAAGAACAGAAATATTATACAATTAAAACTCAGTTTAATTGACGGGAAAGTAAAGGAAAGAAACGATTTTGATTTCCGTGACCTGAACCTTCTCTCATTTCATTTGGCGCACATTGTGAATTCGTGAGAAAAAGCTTCTATGGACGCAATCCGTGAGAGGAGCTTACAGATTACACGAGCTTCTCGCTTTATTTTTTTTAAAAAAAATTGCCTTGGCCTCATGACATTACTCAGAAAATTGACAGGCATAAAGACAAACTTCATAATTACCATTCCTAGATGGCATTTTCCTCAGATTTCTCGGTAACCAAACAGAGAACAAAAGTTTCGCATCTCATTTACCTTCACATTCCGAACAAAAGCGTCGCGAGAATCCGAGAATCACGTAGAAAAAACGCTAGAAAGCGAGGAATCAGAGAAACCCTGGAGTGCGGAAACTGTAATAGAGAGAAATCAACATCGTGGAAGATAAAGGAAAAGTTTGATACGACGAAATGGAAAGGGAGAGAGAGAGAGAGAGAGAGAGAGAATATAGAAGAAGAGGAAGAAGAAGAAGAAGAAGGGGCAGTGTGGGTTTTATCAATGTGGCTCAGTCACAGTTGTGGTTCTTTTCCTTGGCTCGCTCGCTCTCTCTCTCTCTCTTGGTGGCGCTTTAATTTAAGTTGGAATTCAGAGAAACGGCAGTCGCCCGTTTTTCATCAAAATAAAAAAATGAGTTGTTTGTATTTATTTTTAAAAAAAAAAATAAAAGTAAAATAAAAAATTATAATTAAAATAAAATTTTTATTTTGTAACTTCTCCTTATAGGAGGTAGATTTATTTTTTTGACTATTTTATCTCTTTACTCATTATAGTTATATTTTTTTATTATATTATTATAATTAAATTTTATCATAATTATAAAATTTAAATTTAATCAAATATATTTTTTAATATAATTATATTATTTTTTTTATTAAATTATTTTTTATTATAATTATTTTTACATAATTATTATTTTTATTTTAAAAATTATTATTTTTAATTATGTATATATTTATTTTATTATTTTTAAATTAAATATATCATTTTAATCCATTAAAAATTATTAATTTTAAATTTAGTGTACATACCATTTTCAGTAATTTTACCAACTAAAAGTTCTTTTATAGTTTGTAACCGAATACTTTTTCTAATTCAAAAGTCATTTTTATTTACTACATCCGAACGTAAAATAATTTCTCATTCTACTAAAATACATTCTTTTTTAAGAATTAATTTCTTATTTTATAAAAGTTATTCTTTTTAAAGAACATCCGAATAGGCCCTAGACGAGGACCATCCATGGGTTCCTATCAAACGCATTACCTTCGCATAGGGTTTCCAGAAATTTACACGTAGATTTTAATAATATAATATTTAATATTTTTATTAAAGTGAATTTTTTTAATATTAATATGATAAATTACTAAAAAATAAAAATAAATTAATTTTTTTATATTTTTATAAAATAATCAATTATTATTTTAAAAATAAAAATAATATAGAATGATATTATTAAATTTAAAAAAAACTATAATAATTTGCTTTATTTAATTTCATCCAATCATTTTTATTTTGTTTAAAAAAATGCAAAAAATACACATTAGGTAATCAAATTAAAAGATTATTAAAAATTTTTAAATACTTCAAATATTAAAATAATAATTCAATCAATTATATACTATATTGTTATTAAATTAATAACAAAAAATAAGTATAAAATTAATAGTATGAAAGTATATTTTTTTGGAATGAAAAATTATAACAGAGTACTATTTGAATTAGAATAATATTTGATGGTGAAAAATTCTCACACACACATAAATTAAATAAAATAAGTTCTATTTAAATCTTATAATAAATAAAATACATACATAATTTATATTTATTAAATATTATATAAATAAAATAAAATTTTAAGTACTGTTAAGTGAGAATAGATTTTGATCCTAGCCTATTTCTTTTTCACAAAATTAGAAGATTGATTCTGAAGACCGAAACCCGACAACACCAACTGTACACCAAACGTTAATCTCCGTACTCAACCAAAAGGTTGGCCCCAGTGCAGTAGGTGGGTCCCATGGGGCTGCCTTATTTGGCATGTCATGATGCTGAGGATAACATGCCAAACGCTTACATTTAAGGTTAAAGATAGGCTTTGGGCGTTCGTTTCGAGAAATGAAAAGTTAAGATTTTAAAGATAATAATTTTTGTAATATTTTGAGATAGCCGTATCTATTTTTGTTTTAAAGTAGAAGAAAAAATAAAATAAAAAATTTTAATTAAAGTAAAATTTATATTTTATAACTTCTTTTTTAGAAGAAGTAGATTTATTTTTTTTTGATTATTTTACCTTTTTATTCATCATAGTTACATTTTTTTTATTATAATATTATAATTAAATTTTATCATAATTATAAATTATAAATTTAATT
>JASKGM010035496.1:0-11247 GCA_034509205.1 Ceratonia siliqua
TTAAATTCCTAGCTTAATTTTAGTAGTGTAATTATGTTTGTAGGTGTATATATTCACCTCTCTGATTGTAAAACAAATACAAGAGAAATAGAATTCTCCTTTCTCACAATAAGTGAGTGGGCTAAGCTTATGTTCTTATATTCTGTGTAACCCTATTTGATGTGTATATAAATACAAACAAAGAGAGTAAGGTGTAAGTACCCAGCTGATTTCTCTCCTTCTGATAACATATCTGTTATCACTTGGATTTAATTCAAATCAATAGCATGACAGTCAACCAGCAAGCTAAAAATTTAATTAATTGGTTCACTGTTGATTTGACCAGTCAAGGGAAAGATCTTATCAAAATACAACACCAATTTAAGTCTCATCTAAGATTAAATAGAAGATGACCACATGATATGTTAGGGTCAACGAGGTCTATCATTTTGGTTTTCAATATGACTATATCCACCATTAAAAAGCCCAAAAACTTACCCTCTATACAATCAAATTCTTTTATGAGCCTTGCTGTTGGCCTGTCTAGATACTCTCTTTCAGCAACAGTAAATACGAAAACACCATTTAAGTCTTGCAAATTTTTCTTCTCCCTCTGCCAAAAAAAAAAAAAACAAAATAATGAATCGGAAAGGGCAGAATCTTATATAACTGAAACCTGACTTGCTCGCAAGCACATAAGCTTAAAGCCATGCACAAATCTTGATTTTGTCATCCAACTCAAAGGAGCTTATTTCAGCCATGCAATTTGCAATATTAAAACCATATCAGCTTATTTCAAGAAAGCCAAAATAATTATCACATCTTCCTCAATACTTCCTTCCTCCACACTCTTAAGCTCACATATGGGTCTAAACTCTAAACAGCCCTTTTATTTTAAGCTTCTATCTTTCTTCCCATTGTATTTCTTTATAGCTTAATGATATCCTTTTCTATCCAAAAAGAAAGAAAAATATCTTTACTCCATAGGAAATACTGATATTTCTTGTAGTTTAAGCAAGATATAGAAGTTATAAATGGACCTATAAAAAGGGATAATATCATAAGACACCAGAACAAAATTAAGTTACTAAAAGTAACAAAGAAATTGTTAAACTAGTAAACATACAAATGTGAAGTTGAGCAACAAGCAATTAAGTGCAAGGAAATCCAATTTTTTGTAAAACAAGTATTTTTATTAAGTTAACATCTTACTGTGTTAAAGAAGCATATAGAAACTTCGTCATATGATCTGTTAATGATCTGAGTCTTTAGTGACTGCAAGATACAACTCACAGCAATGTGGAAATGAGTTTCACCCTTTTGATCTTCCTGTCAATATTAACGAAAAAAATGAGCATAGAGAATTAGTGTATTCAGAAGTCTGAAGAGTGGCATGCTAAGAAGCATTAGCTACCATCAGACTAGCTAATTACTTATAGCAGTTGTGCATGTTAACAACATCAATAAGCTGTGATGGGAAAGAGGGAAAAAAGCACAGCCAGAAGAATTCCATTTCTTTGTTTATAAAATGGATCGCTAGTAAGCTGTAACAGTTTATGTAAGAGTAAAAAGATTATTTACCAATCTTTGTGTGTTGGCAGTTCAAATGTGCAGATTGCAACCTTTTCATTTCTTTAGAGACAGACATATAGTGGGTTGTCAACCTATACCAAGACTGGTGAGCCAGAGAGGCAATTCAATACACAAGCAGACACAAGAACACTCCCTCAAGGCTGGATAGAAATTTGACACAATATCAGTTATCGCACTAGTATGGAAACATTGACCCAGGGGAGATAACAAGATAAGTGCAACGACACAAACCCCCCATCTTTATAGGCAACTAGGCCTAATTGCAATACATCTAAAGATCAATGTGGGTTAGGCTCTCTTCAACAGTCCCAACCGTATTCAACAGCATGATAAAGTTTTTTTTTTTCTTTTTTTGCGCTAAGAAACAATTTGACTCGTAAATAAGACTTTTAATGAAGAAAACTAACCGTTGGGCAAGTAGTGTTGAACATTTTAGGTGATGCATCGACCAAATATACCACAAGTTCTTTGCTTGACTCTTTTTCCTGATGAATTGAAGCGAAAGTTTTCCAATCAAGCAAACAAATTAACAGGGGAATGGAAAAAAAATGAAAACTATATGGAAACATATAAGAATCAGCAAAGCAACAGTCTTTATGCCGTACCTGAAAGAATCCACTATCTGGGTCATCTTCATCGTCTCTAAAAATATCATCAGGATCAATATCCATTGCCAGAAGGAGGAGAATATACTCGCAAAATAGACGGAAACAAAGAAAGACAGTGGCGATAATGAAAAATGCTGGACTGATAATGATACGAAGCCTTTCTATTACATTTCCTTGCGCGCCCAAACGAAGAGCCTCTCGAATTGTTCCGGGTTTTCGAAAGTTACCAACACACTGGAACAGAGCTTCGTCACCCTGACACGTGCGGGCGATTAATGGTTGAATGAGCCTTGCCAATCAATATTTAAATCATTAACATATTTTGTTATAACTTAAACGACTAAATTTTTGTTTTTATACTATTCTTTCACTTTATTAATAATTATCTAACAAATATATATTTTAAATATTAATAAAATATTTGTTTTTAAAAAATAATTATATTTTTATTTAAAATTTTAAAATATTGTAATTGTGAATGTTTATTTGAAATATATATATATATATATATATATATCAAAGAACAACCAGTGTTTCCATTGCATTTCCTCATGATTATAATAAGTTTGCCAAAAGCCCAACGAAAATCCAAAATGATCCATGCATGAGAATAGTTGGCTAAATAAACTAAATAAGGTGGGGTTTGGTTGGAGCTAGCTTAGAATTGGGACTTAAAATTGAAATTGGGGCTTGATAAGAATTTTTTTTATTTAGTTTGTCTTCTAAAATTATAATGCCAATTTCATACATTAATTTCATGATATTAAAAAATAACTAATATTTCTAAATTTTTGATGTAAACCTTAAAAATTATAATTTCTATAGCTGAACATTCACATCATTTTTTGATTTATTCTTATAAACAATTATAATTTTTGTTTTCTTTATCTAGTATCTTCCAAATTGAATTTATAAACTAAAATTTTAAAATATATCTCTCTTTTATGTTCCATCAGCTCAAATACCGAACAACCAAATGCCTATTTTGCTACTTCACCAAAAATAGTAGCAGCTAGCTTTCCAGTAGTATTGTCTAGTTTAACATATGCCCGAGCACTATAAATACAATGATAATATCATTTTCAAATTGAATAGTATTAAATTCTAAATTAAATTAGACATCATTTATGAATTAAAATTGGAAGATACATACCGTAGTTTGCAGACCCCTTGTTCTTTGCAATATATATAAACAAAGCCTTCATTGTATTTATATCCAGTTCCTTTATTATAGCCAACACATGACATGTAATAAAATACTTGGGCCAAGTCAATCACATTTATCTTTGCCTTTAACCAAAATTTTGTTTTCTACATTAAATCAAAATTATTTTTTAGATGGAATGCTTATGTAAATATTTTAATTTATTGCTAATAAAATCATATTTACCGCCATGGATTGTAAACCCTTTATCAATTCTGCAATATCGCAATTCTTCACAATTTCTCTAATACCAACAGATGACATAGGTGCATATGGGTATGTTAAGCATATTGCAATGATACTTTTAATTGTCAAATCATTATTCTCCGCCCTTAAAATTCTAAAAATAATAATAATATAAGTAAATGAAATATATAGGTAAATTACATAAATCACATAATTAACTCTAACATAAATGCATTAATATCTAATTGATAATTTGTGAGAATTATCATTGCTTCATTATAGTTGCCTCGTGAATAAGATGATTGATTGTAAAGGTACTATACGGATGTGATGACAAAGATAATCCTTTGTTGAAATTGGAATCATTAATAATGGAAGTATAAAAATGAGAAAATATATAAACTGCTTAATTATCAAAAGATACCATTATATGATCTAACAAATATTTTTGTTCTAAGTATTATTGGTTTATCTTCAATAATTTCTGACATTCGTCTTGGACAAATTGACTCCACATAGTCAAACATATAGGGTTCAAGCTACAAAATTGAAATAAGTAAAAGAATTAATAGAAGTTTTCTAAATTAATATTTGAATTCAATTTTCAAAGAAATGAGAAGTTATAAATTCTTTTTTACCTTTCATCAATAAAAGATATCTCTTGGATTGTTGTTAGTCCAAGTGCTGATGTTACCTTTTTAGTTGGCTTAATTTTGATTGCAACAGCTAAAATATCTATTCATTCAAATATGAATTATTAATTTATTGATAATTAATTTATAATAAAATTTTGAGTAAATTACCTATTTCTGCAATCGATCCTTTATAAGCCTCTAATTCCTTGAATGGGACGATATCATATTTTGGTGTCTCTATTTGCTCTTCATTTTGTGGAACATCTTCTCTTATCGTTCTTGAATTCAGAGTCCATTGATATTAATATTCTCCATTTCTATACTTTAGATCCACTGATATAATATGACTGAAAAATATTTAAAGTCTCATCCCAGGGGTCAATATCAGTTTCAAACATTGCTGCCTGCACTCATTACCCTAGGCAATATAAATAATTGTAATTAACAGTGTATTATATAAAATTATAAGGATTATTTTAGAATAATAATTTTTGTATTTTAATTTTTTTTAAACAAGATATGATGTAAAAAGATAACTAAATAAATGCAACATAATTAATATTTTTATATGATATGATAGAATTTAATAACATCCAATTTCAAAGAATATCAAAATTTGGAAACATAATATATGCTAACAAATGTTATACCTCTTGATAAATTAATATTAAGTTTTGGTACTTCACTATTGTGCGTTGGCTTGTTCTATTAGGTGATTTCTCTGCAACGATCATCTTAATTTTTCAATTATTTGTATTGGAGTGATATCCTTTATTAATGTATACACCGTCCGCATTTTTTGCCTTTTTCGAATATAAAAATATCAGATGCATAAGTATAAAATAAATTATGAAGACACTTAATTAAATGACTGTATATTATACATATATAGATTAATATTATAATAGACAATAAATCGAAGCTATACAATTGAATCAAATTACCTGTATAACATTAATCCAAACATGACAATGTTAATAATTCTGTAAAACACGGTATTTTTGTGCAGTTACTTTTACGTCGTTCAGTGGACACTGGTTGTATTAGAATCCTTATTGTAGATGCTTTCTTCGCCCTTGATAAAGCCACATATAATTGACCATGTAAAAAAACTGGTTGAGGTAAATAAATCCCAACAAAATCCAATGTTTGCCTTTGTGACTTATTTATAGTCATTGCAAAACTTAATCTTATATGGAACTGAGTTCGTTTGAATGGAAAACCACTGTTTTCATCAACATTTGATAAGAATGGTATCCTTGGAATGAACACTCTTTTTCCAATATGGTGTCCAACTGCAATTTCTACATCTATGACATTTCGATCAAAAACCCGACAAATTAAACGGGTTTAGTTGCATAGCCTTCCTGAAAGATTAATGTTTATAAGCAGCATGATGGGACAGTTTTTCTTCAATAATAATTCATGAGGTGAAAGTCCATTTGGGGTTAAAGTATTTAAGAAATCATTTGGGATTATTCAAATGCATCTATTATCTCATCAAAGCTGTAATATCGCTGAATCTCACCTGGGAACATATGAATTAACAATGCATTTATTTCATCAACATAAATGTTCTTTGGTGTTAATGTGGCTTGATTCATCATAGCGAAAATATTTATTGAATATTCATGAATATTGTGGAAAACATCTTCTATTAAATAATCTAAAGATGTGCTACCATCATCATAGGGAACAAGCATGCCATGTGGAATTTTTATAATTTCATCAACTGTGTTTAATGGCATTCCGTTGCCTAATTATAACACATAATCTAAAAATACTGGATCCAATCTTGCACGCGTATTTTTAAATAATCGAAACTTTGTCAATGTAGGCCACAAATAGGAATAAACCAAACTGGCATTAACCTATTATTATCTTGTTCCTTTACGAACCACAAGTAAAACTTGTAAAATCTCTGCCAAAAACAACAACATTTCCTCCAAATGTTACATCTGAATCATTGATGTCTCGTAGCATTTTATTTAATGCTTTTACGTGTTGTTTTCTTGTCATTGGAGCCTCATCCCTTGTTATTAATTTTGATGCACGTAGTAGGTTTCCTATTGCTGACACAACACGTGCTTCTTTTGTTAATATCAAGTGGAAGCTTAAAACATGAGTGTGCTGTTCGGCCTTCCGAAAGAATAGATGCAGCAACACCTGATGAAGTAGTTGCAAGTGTTAGTAATTTTCTTGATAGTATTGTTGCGAGAAGTGCCTTATACAAGAATGTTTTCCTTGTCCCACCTGTGCCATCTACAAATAATGCAGCATTTTTGTTTGCAAATACTTTTTCCAGTATTGCATTATAAATATATTGTTGTTCACTATTAAGGGATTTTGCTGTAGCAGCATCTTCTTCTAGAATTTCAACAACCAATTCGTCATCAATTTCTCTAGGTTGAAATTCTTCTTCATTAAAGCAGATGTTGTCATCAAGAAGATGGTAGAAATTAATGTCTTTCCCCATTGATTCAATTGCAAAAGAAATTGAGCATAATACTTGGATTCTTATATTTGATATAGAATATTTTGTTGTCTTGAAATCAATTGACATATTATGCTCAAAACGTTCCCAAAGCTCCCTCGGATTGGTTGGATTACAATAAACCAATAAAATCATCTTAAACTGGACGACATTTGATATATAGATGCTTCATGTAAACAAGCTTCTAAGCTGCTGTCTCTCTGTAGCAAACCATGCATTGTTGCTCCCTCACGGAATGTTGTGGCCATAACACCATCAACTGTCCTAAGATCTTCAAACGATAAAGGTCCTCTTACATGGTTTAGCAATATTCATAGATAATACCTTTCACCTTCAAATGGATTTGCTGTAATAGTCCGACTTATAATAGTTTTTTTTTTTAGGTGTACACTATTGTATTGTTGGCTCCAAACATAATATTATGGAAATTCTTTATACAGTAATCTCTTGGCATTCTCATATACTTGATTTAATGCAAAGAATTATGTTAACATCGATTTTGTAGAGCAATCTGAATTAACAACATTGATTATATCATCATTTGCTCGGAAAGTTACTGGGTGTTGATCCTCAAAATGTAAATGTAAACTATACACTGCTGGGTACATTTCATTAATAATGAAGCCATATATTCCCCACATAGCTTCCGAGGGAGCAATCCATTAAGCAGATTGGAATTGTTGGATTTCATCAAATTATTAATTGTTTTGTTCAGAAATCAAGTTGAAAGCAACACGATTACACCTTTTATAAATTTACTTATAAAGATATTTGAATGCTTTTATGTAGAACAAATCTCAACATTAATGTGACAGTCAAATGTTGCAAGCAGATATGGATTATATGGAACAACCCAACGATTATCTAAATTTTGGCCTCTGACTTTGACAGTTATTCCATTGTTTGAACGCCTATATATTGGGAAGCAATCATTTCCAACGGTTGTAGCAGTTGCATAATTCTTTGGATAATTACTTTTGCAACAACCATTTTTTTTCATGCAAACATTTGATGGGTTCAATACTCCACGTGGTCCATGCATCATAAGTTTGACAACAACATTATGTAGGATAGGTGCAAGTTTGTATATTTATCAGGTATCTCTATTGATACGATCTCATCAAAAGATTCAAGTGCATAGACTTTCCAATCCTTCTGTAAGATAATTAAAAAATGCGCATGTGGAAGACATTTTTTTGGGTGCTTAATAACGTAGACACATGCTGAGATTTTACCAAATATTTGCCTCTTGAATGATTGATCATTTAATTCTTTTAATTTTGCATAGAAGATTCAAGCAACCAAATCAGGTTGATTTTGACTCTCATCATGCTGGCTTAGTTCATTTGTAATTTCTTCCCAGTTTGGATTGCACGTCATTGTTAAGAAAATGTCAAGTTTACCATAATGCTGAACTAAAGCCATTGCTTCCATATATCTTTTTCTCAAATCTCTTGGACCTCCAATAAATGAAGAAGGTAGTATAATACATTTTCCAACATTAGAAGCGTTTGTTTCCCCAAGCGTAATAGTATCAACAATACTTTGATATAACTCATATCGAATATACTGTTGTTTGTTCCTAAAATAATATAATCTTGACGTCTCAATCTTAACGTACATATCTACTACAAATTATTGCAATAGTCGACTAGAAAGTAGCAAAATTGATCTGACATTTTCTCTTTTTTGCAATTTGTAGCAATAGCATTCATGACATGAAACAATTGGATCCTTCATTTTTCTGTTTAATGTTACAAAAGTTGAATGTGAATGAAATGTTACTAAATTGGACGTAAATACTAAATGAAATTTTTGAATATGAATACTTCACTTTAACCTTGTTGTTTTCTTGCAAGTAATTCTTCTGCAGTCATTGATTATTGAGGATTTATTGATAAGGTTGTTTCGTTACATGTAGATTTGCTTCCTCTACTAACTCGTTCAATCCCTTTATGCCAACCACTATCGCCAAAAGGAAATAACAACGGATATTGCAATAGATCATAGCATCCAAAATAGTACTGAACTATATGACTTAATTCCACCAGAATGGTTAAAGACAAAAATATCACGTCCTTTTTGCTGGTCTTCATAATCATTTTCTACCCATATTGCTGCAACTTGTGAGGATGTTGGTGCATTGAATACATGTTGGTCTAGGCCAGCATCTGATCTTATATGAATTATTTGATTTTTCAAATTTGGGAAATCACCAAGAGAGGGAAAAAACACTTAATACTGGTTGATGCGAAGAATATCAATGAGTTTAGTTACAATTGATTGATCCATTATGTTTGAATCAAAAATGTGATTTTCTAATTAATGTTTTGTATCATAGAAATACAACTACAGATAAGAAGGATGACCATTTAAAGGAAGCAAATCATTGATATAGTGATAGATTTGTCTCTCAGTTCTGAAGGTATAAATTCCTCTATTTCTCCTGCAAAGATCTTTATCGAATTTCACTCCAAATGATGCAAAAGCGAACTTGTTATTATAAGTTCGAATATAAGTCCTAAAATATTTTGATTCATCTGTGGTTGAGGTAAACAACGCATAAAGCTGATCAGGAACATCATTTGTGGCTAAAAAATTTTTTCCATCCCTATAGCAAAAGCTCGTTGTTTCATGGTAAAATTGCTTTGCTTTACAATGTGTGCATCGAGGTATTAATAGCAAAGAATATGCTTCAGATGGCACTACCTTCAACAATTGTCTAAATCTATTATAGTGATGTTGTGGGATAAAGAGTTGATTAGAAGATTCGGGGACATTGTTAATGGATGAATTTGCCTCATAATTAATGACGAAGACATCAACACCAAGAGGAATACATACTTTACGAGAGGAAGTCGCTTCAACGATATCAATATAAACATCATAATTTTGTTGTCTCTTTGATGCTCTTTGATCCTGAACGTTGTCTATATGTTAGACATCATTGTTTGAATATTGATCAATCGACGTAGTCGTTTGATCACTAATAGATGTATCGAAATCATCATCACAAAATGATGTGGAATGAATCGAGTTGCTTTTGGATGCTCTTTGTTTAACATGTTGTTTTCTTCGTTTTCTATGGATCTATTCCTTTTTCTCTTATGGTAAATCTCTATACATGATTCTTTTTGCAAGTTGTTTTCCATGATCTTCAAAAAAATAGTTTACAAACTTAAATTTGATAGATATTTATATTTTTGTTTGTAAAAAATTTAAAAATTTTTGTTTTATAAATCTTACCATTTCTCATTATGTTAATGAAGTAAATGATTGATTCAACTGTTGAATGATGTTCTACAAAAGCAAGATGAAAGAAAAAATAACAACTACTTAATATGAAATACACACACGAATGGTGTATCTTAAATGTTATAAACAATTTAATTAACTCCTACACTCAATTAAATAAGAAATCAAATGATAAAATACTATAAAACTTGAATATACCAAAAGCATAAATCAATATCACATACAAAAAATGTTTAAGAAACTATTTGCCAAAATTAATTCCCTATTTCAAGCAACTACCAACTAAGAATTAAAAGCAGACACAAACCACATAATATATATTAACGTATAATATAATATACAACAAGTGTATTTACAAGTTTTTGAATTAACAGTGGAGATTCTTTTATATGTTGAGATATCTTGATATGGATAATAATTCCTGTTTGGGCACAAAAGACATTGTAATAATTGATATTTTTTTATTAAATAGATAAATTTTGATTAATAATGTAATGCAGTGGGAAAACAATAGTAATTTCTAACAAAAATTTTGACAGTTAATTATAATTAAATAGATGATAAATAATTACACGTTTTCATATATTATAAAACAAAAGTACTAGTTAAAACAAAAAGATAGTTCCATAGTCTTAGAAAATTTTGTTGAGATAAGTTTGATTTAAAAAAATATGAAGGAATTAGAGAACAGATTAAAAAAAATAGATGAATACCTTTAACACAACAAAATTTAAGAGAATCTAAACATTAACAATATCAATACAATTTGAACCAAAAATAGAGGTGGTTAATTTGTGATTTTGAAAACAAAAGATAAAGATAAACCATATATATATGAAGAAATAACAAAATGTGATTAAGTTAGAGGAATACCTCAAACCAGAGAAATTGCTTGCTGTGATTCAGAACAATGGTGTGTGTGAATGGCATGGGCTTTAGAGGTTGTCACCTTTTTATTTTATTTTTGTTTTTCTTTTATATATTATCAAAAAATAATGGCACTTCTTAATGTGTAATTGTCAATTTAAGGTGAATTTGTCAGTTTAATACAAAGTTTTCACGTTAATTATTTTTAATAAAGTTAATTTATGGAGTCTAGATGTTTAAAGTCCATTTAAATTTTCAATTCCAATGCAGGTATTAAATGGATGTAAAGCAGTGCAAAAAATAAAATATTTTAGTGACAATTAAATATTGGAGGTATTAAATGGACGTAAAGCAGTGTAAATGAATTAAATATTTCAACGATAAATCCTAATGGAGTTATTAAATAGAAATTTAAGAATTTCAATT
>JASKGM010035496.1:11347-24121 GCA_034509205.1 Ceratonia siliqua
AAGCAGTGTAAATGAATTAAATATTTCAACGATAAATCCTAATGGAGTTATTAAATAGAAATTTAAGAATTTCAATTGAGGACATCAATACTTTTATGAAAAATAACAATTCAGATGCATAAATGTTACAGATAGCTTCTTTGTAGACGGAAGGAATTCTCATGTAAGAAAATATGGTAGAGCATTATGTTTTCTTTTGATATGTTGTATATGAAAATTAAAACAAGAAAGTATTGACTGTCATCTGCCTTTCAATTGAATTTTAAACGTTTTAACGGTGGGGTTCATTATAAAAAACTCATGCAATTTGTTTCACTAAACGTTATTAAGCAAAGCTTCTCTAATATTAGAAAATAAAGATTCTCACATATTATTTTATGTTTGTGAACGGAAGTTAACGACCGTCAGATAAAATAATTGTAAATTTTAGAGATTTTACATATTTGTTAAACCAAACACTTTTTCGTTAGATAGCCGCGGACAGAAGTTAACGACCATTAGATAAAATAGTCGTAAGTTTTGGAGATTTAACAGATATATTAAACCAATACTTTTCTGTTAGATAGCCTCTTTATATATACAAAGATATACATACACTTTTTGTATATATTTTATGCTTAATATACTTTGTTAAGTAGTTGATAAATGGCTTATTACACTTTTTATTTTTTATTTTACATAAAGTTTTAATTTGATCATCATATTTTTAATTTAAATAATGTTACTCTCATAATTTATTTAAAGTATCAATTTGGTCCCTTGGTTAATTTTTCATCTAATATATAAAAAATATTAACGTTGACGTTTATTTATTTATATAGACTAACTAATTTTCACATGTATAAGCTAATAAACACATTGTCAATTTTTTCCTCCACATCAAAGTCATGACCCCAAAATCACACTAAAACTTCACCATCAAAATCTTTGTTTTCTCTCCATGGGCATTGTGGATTCTTTCCTCTATGGTGTGTCTAAATTCTTCTTCCTCGACTTCCCTACTCTTTTGTTCCTTTCCCTTATAGCATTCCATTATGCATTAAAATTATAAATATTCAATTAAAAAATTAAATTATAAGAATCAAAGTGAAAATTGAGTAAAACAGTATGAACTAAAAGTTATATTAAGTTATATTATTTTTATAAGGCCTTTTTAGTTTTAGTTTATTTTTTTAATTATATTATTTATACCAAAATAGTCAGTGGGCATGGCTCAGTAACATTTGAAATAAACATGCCTTAGTGTTTATTTGTATAGAAACATGCTTTAATGTTCAGTTCACTTATTAATCACTAAGTTAGGTATAAAATTTTAAATATTTGAAAATGACTCTTCACTAACTAAGATAACTCTTTATGCTATAAGCTGTCAAACACATACCATTATGTTGGAAAAAAATTTACTACTTCTAAGAGTATGATACTCCTTCAGTTGGATTTGTGTAACGTGATATTTTTTTGGTGAAAAATGTTACCTGTCACAGATCCGACAAAGGGAATACCATATTCCTAATAGTAGAGGTGTTAATATGAACGAAGCTAACCCACTTATCAAAAAATGAGATGGGCTAAAATATGAGATAACCGGAGTCCGCTCATATTTTATTTGATCATACAAAACGTCAGTCCATATTATAGCCCATATGGCCAGGCTCATAAGCTCCTTTTAACACCTTTGCCCAAAAGTACCGAAAATGTTATGCTAGTTTTATGTTCAATGACATATACCAACTTCGCTAGCTATTATTATTGTTCAAATAAATCACTTGTTATAAAAGGTATAACTTATATATATTATTCTATACTTGTAAACGCTAAATTCAATCATTCAAAAGTTTGCACTATATATTAATTAATTATAAAAAAAGTATTACTTACATTAATACTCTTAGATAAATAAATTGAATATAAACACTAATAATAAAAAATGTTTAAAGAGGTTAAATATGGATTAAGATTCGATTATGTAGTACCAACATGATCAATTATTTTATCTCAATTTTAATGATTTATTTACTTTTAGACAATTCATAATATTTTTATTTTTATTATTTTAAAGTTATCATTTAAATTAAATAAATGATCAAAATAATATGAAAAAGGCCGATTATGTTCCAATCAACATATCAACAAAAAACGTTACTACGTGGAGAGTGAGAAAGACTTGGGTTTCCTTTTTTATCTCTCTCTCTCTCTCTCTCTCTCTCAATATGCGCAGGTGGCTTCTAAGGTTGATAGTTCTTACCTTAGAGCACATTCCTCAGTCTCTGATTGTACACGGCGGGAAACATATTTATTTGGCCAAAAAAAGCCCCCAAACTCCCTCCAAAACGATCTTCCAATCTGTTTCTCTCTGGACATTGCAAAACCCTAACACACTCTCTCCCCCGCTCTCAATCTCCTTCTCTAATTTATTTTTTATTTTTTCAAAATCTTGCTCTCACTGACAGAGTGCGAGAGAGCAAAGGGCGCTGACTCTTGCTCTCTCTTTCTTCTCCCACTCCATCATCATTATCCATGGCGTTCATTCCCCAACCCCAGGAAGGTGAAGAAGACACCAACGTCGACGTCCATACCACCCGCGGCACTCCCATTCGGTATCTCCCTCTCGATCATCTCTATTCTGCTACGTCACCTTGCCGTGTCAGTGCGAGTGGTTCTTCCAACGTCATGTCGAAGAAGGTTAAGGCCCGCAAGCTCAATCTTACCAACTTCGAGGTCGATTCTAATCAGAAGAATTCACTCGCTAAGCCCCCTCTTGTTCATGTATACTCTCGCCGTCGTAAGAGGCCCCGCCATTCCTCGGAGAGCTTGCCGTTTTATGATAATTTGGTGGGTCGGGGTGGACCCATCTCGGAACTTTGTAAGATTGATGATTCTGGGAAGGACCGGGACAACGGCAATTCTGAGGTTGCGAGGTTGCTGAAGAGGAGGAAACCCGGGAGCACTGAGTTGGTGAAATTGGGGGTGGATTTGAGCGCATTGGGGAGTATTGACGGGCCTCGGTTGAGGGACTGTCGTGATAATAGTGTTAGTGATGTTAGTAATTGTGGCACTAGAAAGCGCCCCCCTTTAGAAAATTTTCCAAAGCTATTGTCTGCATCCCGCACTGTAAAGCGATGGGTCAGGTGATTCTTTCCCCTCCTTCATTTCGAGTGCACTAGAAAAAATATCTCACTCGTGTGTGGAAATTCACGTCTAGCATTGATAATTATTGTTCCTTTGGGCCGATAAAAGAAAAGCTCCCTGAAATTGAACTTTGCTTAAATGGATATGTGATGTTTAGCTGTGATTAAGGGTATGTGGTATATGTTTTGGGTTTATGAATTATGTATGACAGGAAGGAGAAAATCTTACATAAATGTTAATTGAGCCTATTGCAGGTTGAGTTTTGATAATGCCGATCCCAAGACATTCATTGGATTACGATGCAAGGCAATATTTTGTTATCTTTCGGGTTATTAATTATAAAACTAATTGTACTGAGTTTGTTCATACAACTACAAGTTATCAATGTTGACGTTGTCTTCTGCAGGTTTACTGGCCCATGGATTTAAGATGGTACCCTGGTTGTGTCATAGGTTATGATTCAGAAACTAAGATACATCATGTATGATCCTCTTATCTAATTATTAGTTCAATGATTTGAATAACTTGAAACTTCCAATTATGTGCATATATGTAAAATTGACAAATTTGGACTTATGATATTTATTTTTAAATATATGCAGGTTAAATATGAAGATGGTGATAAAGAAAACTTAATTCTTTCAAATGAGAATATAAAATTTTATGTTTCCCGTGAGGAGATGAAGCATTTAAACATGAGTTATTACAAAGGTCCTGATAGTAACATTTCTGATTATGATGCTGAAGAGTTGCTTGCCTTGGCTGCAAGTTTGGATAATTGTCAAGAATTCGAGCCTGGGGATATCATATGGGCCAAGCTAACAGGTTTGTGCTCAATCTATTTGCATTGTTCCATTTACAATTGTTGGAGCTTGATACCTTTATTTGGATTGATTGGTCCTAACTTCTAGCATAATCTGTTGTTAAGTAACTTGTTGGTTCTGTACTTCTGTTAAATATTTTGTTGCTCTAATTTGATATACTTCTTTATTTGTATACTAAATTATCAACTTTTATCTGGTGTCACACTAAAGATGCTTGGTATGTAATCTACACTGTAGTTCTCAAATTCAAGCATGGGAGTTGAAAACTGCATGTACTAAAGCTTACTTATAGGTTTTCGGAATTTTGATGACTGGTCAAGTGTGGTGTAATGAATGCCACATGCCTTCCTAGTCTAATTTCATGTTCATATACCAAGATAAACTGCTACATTGTTAGATTATTGCTTTGGATATAAGATTAGGGAATTACTCAATATATTTGCTTCTCTCTTGTCTTTTCCATGACCTAAGAGGACAATTCATGATAAGGTATTAGTTTTCAAAGAAACCTTTTTGGGGTGCAAGTATATAATATTTTTTTGCTTGATTTAAGAAATTTTGTTTGGAGGGTGAAGTATTAAAAAGATATGAGAATTTATTATTATTATTATTATTATTTTTTGACAAAAGTTATATTGGATTAATTGTATTGAAGAATGACATATGCTAGGTCAATTTATATCTTGCTTAGATTTTTTGGGTGCCATGATTTATGGATATCAAGCCTTATGCAATTTCTAAGCAATGATCTTTCATGGTAAAATTAAGGGTATGGTAGAGGTGAAGCCTTTTCCATTTGGTCTGCTGAATCTGTTGATCTCTTGAAATTGAGATCTTGAACTTTTATTTTTTAACTTGTTTCCGTTTTGATAGGTGTATGTTGGTGTTTTTTGTTGACAAGGCTTTTGGCCTCTGGTGGTCCTTACATATGCTATATGTCAACACACGCATTAGTTACTTACACTATATATGAAAAAATCAGTAAACTTCCAATTTTCTATGCTTACCATTGTTATTTACTTTTATGTATCTGGAATCATTCCTCTTAATTCTATTTTGGGGAGATCAACTATATATACTTCTGAATACCTTGTTTGATTATTCCTTACAAATTCAGTTGGTAGTACATGTTGTGAATTTTCTTCAACTGCTGTAGTGATTATGTCTTTTTAATGGTTTACTTATTTTGCAGGTCATGCGATGTGGCCGGCTGTTGTTGTGGATGAATCACTTGCTGGAAACTGTAAGGGTTTAAAATTGTTTTCAGGAGGAAGATCAGTTCCTGTGCAATTTTTTGGCACCCATGACTTTGCAAGGTTCACAATTCCTTGAAAATTAAGGAAAATTGTTTTCAATGATCAGTGAGAAACTGTTGGCTACATTAGACCTATTCCTCCTTTTTAAGCTGAAGTTTTTCTTATCTTCTAACCTTGTCTTCCAGGGTTAGACTGCAGCAGGTGAAATCATTTCTCAGTGGACTTCTTACTGACCTACACTTGAAGTGCAAGAAACCTCGCTTTTTTAAAGGATTAGAAGAGGCTAAAATGTAATTTTATTTATGTTTTCCTTCTTCTCTATGTAGGATCTCACTATTTTTTCCCAGAACATGACAAGGTTCCTGTCCACAACATTGATGTGTATTCATTCTTTTGTGCTGGTGATGTCAATATGCTGTATTAGCACTTGTAATAAAATAAATATTTGGATATTAGAAATTTTTTTGGACAAGATGATGGTCAATTTGCATGTTTTTCTGTTTTAGGTTTTTGTTGGTTATCTATAGTCATTCTCCCCGAGAGGTCATTATAACACAATTGCCTCTTGAAATGTGAAGAAGTATAGTAATCAGAGGAAGCGACTTTGGATAAGCTGGTTTTCTTTTCCATTCACCAAACAATAGCTGTTCTTATAAATATGCCTAGTATTTAAGTAGTTTTGAATATACTATCACTGCTTAATGACTTGTCTTTGATTCAAATGCTCTATGGATATGTCTCGTGCATATTTTAATTGCTGAAAGCAGTTTCAATGTAGCCTGCATTCCACCTGCCTCACCTGTGAATTTTCCTTAAGGCTGCTTCATTGAGGGGCTTAGCCTTCATTCTTTATTACGTGGCATTTTAAGCTTTCTGCTTTGACCTTCAGGATTGAAGAATTTCAATTGGTAGCTCTAATTTGTGGCTTTATGCAATTTAATTTTGAACAGGTATTTAAGCAAACAGAAGCTTCCTTCTGAGATGCTACGTTCGCAGAAAGAATGCAAGGCAGATGACTGTAAAAATGTACATGGAGAGGATGAAGGATGTACAGATTCAGGTGAAGATTGTTTAGATGACGAATGGATTCTGACAGCATTGGAAAACATTGAAACTTCTCCTTATGTAGTAGGAGACTTGCGAATTATAAGCCTCGGTAATCTCTCAAGATTGCTAGTAGTTTATGATCTTATGAATTTCTTCACATTTTGTTATTGTATTGATGTTTGCATCATAAGTTGTTTTGGGGTTCCCTTTTTTCAGGATCCAATGTTATTTTCTGATTGCCCTCATTGATTTACAAATAGATCATCTCAACAAAATCTTTCAATTTCTTATTTTACTATGTATAGCTCTAAGTATTCCTCTATTTATAAAATACTTTCAATGGATGGAAGTGAATTTCTTGTTTTCATCCAATCATTAATAAATAATAACCTATTACATTTAGACAATAATAGTTGCGAGGAGTCTTACTGAAACCAAATTAAGCTCTCCTGCCATGCACACCAGAATAATTGAAGTTTTCTGAAAAAGCCTGCTAGTAGAAGTGAGGATTAGTTTCATATTTAGTGTCTTGTATTTCATGGGTTATTGAACATGCCAATTTAAAATATAGCTCATTTGGTATCTTTGTAGCCAACAATCAACAAATCCTACTCTACGTTTATTTCTTTTGAAGTCTGGGTGTCTTTTATCTCTGATTACTCAATAATTTCTTCAGGCACAAATCCCACTTTTTATAGGCCCTTGATTGATCATATTCTGTCTTAAAAACTTGAGTCCTGTTTGGATCTTGTATTCTTCTGAGAGTACTGCTACTAGAATAAAAAAGTTATAGTTATAGTTGCTATGCTTATATCTGATGGCAATTTGGTGTACTCACACATGTAAACTTCCTTTCAGGAAAAATTGTTAAAGATTCTACAAATTTCCAAGATGGAGATGTAATCTGGCCGGAGGGGTACATGGCAGTAAGGAAGTTTACTTCAATTACTGGTGAAGCATTTTTGAAATGTTCTATTTGGAATATTTGCATGCCATATCATTCATGTTTTATTTTTTTTGCATTACGAAATCTTTTGAGCACCTTAATTCTAGTGACACTGATTCTGTAGTATTTCTTTTTCCTTTTTTCTGTTTTTGGGATGTTTAGACCCCAATGCATGTACTTTGTATAAGATGGAGGTATTGAGAGATCCAGAGTCAAAGATTCGACCACTATTTAGAGTGACACTGGATGGTGGAGAGCAGGTTAGTTTCTACTATCATGAAGTGATGTTGCTCCCATAGACGCGTTTCTCGGATAATTTTCTATTTAAGTATCTGATGTTTATGCTTGTTCGCTTTTTTTTTTTTAAATTCATTATGAAGACCTCGTATCTTGATTTCACCGTTTCAAGCAACTGCAAGCTTGTATCTTACTTTTTCCATCTGTTAATATTTTTTCAAATGTTATTTTCTATTTTATTTTTTTATGACAAAATTTAAATATACAATATTAGAAGCAAAGTATATAGAATTTGCATGGGAAATGGGCAAAATGTAGTTTCGAAATAATTAGATTCTTAAAAATGTTGGATGTGTTATGGCTACGACTTACCTAAATTTCTTGGCCTTTTGGCATTTTTCAAGCAATAGCAAGGATCGTTTGCAGCAATAATATGATAAGGTGCGGTGGCATATGGTGTTGACCCTTTTTTATATTATTATATGTGTTTGTTTGTTACATTCCTTGACTACATCTCTTGACATCATTTTGACATATATCTTGGCTTTCTAGAAAAAGAAATAAAGGACCTCGAATGTCTCTATAACTTATTCATCTCATTATAAATATTCTGTTGCAGTTCAATGGCCCTACAGCATCTGCTTGCTGGAATAAAATATACAAAAGAATAAAGAAAATGGAAAGGGGTGTTTCCGAAGTTTCTGTTGCAGAATGTGGGCTTGAAAGGGACTATAAATCTGGGTCTGATATGTTTGGTTTCTCCAATCCTAAAGTGGCTAAACTTATTAAGGTATGCTATTCGATAATCCCTTTTTTTTTGGGTTCCTAAAAGAAGAATTCATTGAGAGAAATTAAGTATAAGGAAGGGGGATCAGGAATCCTCCTAGAGTGGAGAAAGACACACCAGAGAAAGAAAAAGAACATTAGCTCAAAAGTGCAATCCATGCCCTTTGCATATCAGAAAAGGAATCTCCTTAAGAAGTTCATGAACTGAAACCCATAAAGAGGCAAAAAAAAAAAAAATTCTATCCTACAAAAGATAAGGAGGAAGTAATTTCTGGCAAAAAATCCTGGTATTCTTCTCCAATCAAATGCAATGCACCATACTCCTGCTTAAAGAGCACAACTCTAAATCACCTTATTCTTCTTTCTACATCAAAAACCTATATATTGAACAGAAATCCTCCAAATTAGGTTATGTCCAATGTTCTCCAAACAGCTCAAACTGCTCAGCCACAAATTCAGAGTTACTTCAGTGCAGGAGAAGGCTATTCGTTTCATAGCTTTTATAGCACATAAACAAATGTCAGTTGAAAGGGCCTTATAAGGCCTACTCCCCTGTAACAAGTCAATAGAGTTAATTCTGTTGAGTACCGCTTTCTAAACAAAAAGCTTAACCTTAGTGGGAGTTTTAGCCTTCCTGAAAGCAGTCAAAGCTGCATGTTGAGAATGATTACTGATAAGAAACTATAATAAAAGATTTACAATAAAACAATGAACATCTGTAACTTGTGCTTTGTTTATATTGGAATGTTTATCTTTTCTATGTAATTACATAATTTTATAGCCCATGTAGCATAGATCATGCGACCCCCTCCTTAGTGCTAGGATGACCCCAAGGTTGTTCGAACCCCCACTCCCCCTCCATCTACCAGCAGAAAAAAAGTATAACTAAGGGGAAGTCTTACTTGTTCCTCCCTGCCATATGCATTTATGTGAAACTTGACATCCAACTTATGTCTGAAACTGTCCTTTTTCTTAAAAGAAAAATATTTTATTAAGAGAAAGGAAAAGAGTACAAAGAGTATAAGAAACCATCCTTGAACGAACATACAATGAGAACAGAAAGAAAAAACAAAGAAAAAATTAGCTCAAAAGATCTCTCCTACTCATCTAGAGTTCCAGATTTATACTGTCTCATCTCGTGTAATGGATGATATGTTATTTGCTATAAGGAAAAATGAGTTGGGGGCATTACTGGATCTAATTTGATATAGTAAATTCTAATGTAGATAGATTGCATTACCCAGTAGTGATAAGCACATTATTGCTTGTTGCTCAGTAGTTAGTATAATGGGGAATAGGTGTTAGTTACTGCATTGTAAGATATTAAGAGTTGGATGTGGGCAAATAAGTTACTTATGAGTTCTGATCTGGAATGTAAAGTCAGTACTTTGGAAGTTAATGAAATAAATGCGGTTTTTTTTTCATAAAAGACATGCGGATTTATCCCATAGGAAACTTAATGGACTGAAAAGAAACTTTGGGTGGGAAGTGATTGGTGTGGTTTTTGGGGGGGGGGGGGGTGAATCGGTATAACTGCTGTAAGTATCTGAGGGGGGAAATTATAAATGTTAAAAGACATGTTAATATAATGGTAATCTTTTGACCAAAAGGAGGATGAAATGAATATGTAAACTTAAAACTATGGAGAACTTATTTGTACTTGGTTGCACATTTTGGTGGTTGCAGATCTTGAAATTTAACTAATTCCTCATAGCTTGAGATTGTGCTAAACTATGGTTCTTTGACTTCTTTCATGTTTATCCAGTCAAAATGCTCCATCCATTTATAAGTTTCTTATTTATCTTGTATTTCTTGAATATCCGTTGTGACTCTCTCTGTCTCTATCATATTAGTTTCTTAAGGAATCTCATTCCCTACTACGTCTATAAGCTTTGCAGGGACTCTGTTTCTTAAATTACTATTCTTACTGTTAGTAGATGATTTGAAATTTAAGGTCACCTTGGAGTGTTGTTGATTGAAATGTTTACTTTGTAGATATTAAGTATCTTTATTCCTTGGCAGAGTTCTGGAGGACGAATATAGTTTTTTTTTTTTTTTTTTAAATTATCATCCCATAATTCTTATGTGTGTTTTTGGTGGGAATCTCTTTAATGTGCTTGACAAAATTATCTGACTGGAAAATATATTTGTTTCAGCTTGTTATCTGGTTTTTTGAACTTTCAACATGACATGGATCAATTGATGCCTCTTATCAAAAAGCAAAATATTGCTGATATTTCACTTTTCTCTATTATATGCAAATCCAGCATGCTATTATTGCTTTGGTGCACCAAGAAGTTGACATTTTTTCAGTCATTTTTAATCTACTTACCGTCTCCTCTTCTCTCTACAGTCTACACTTGTACCTTGTTTTGTTTATTATGTTCTGTACTGTAATCATTTTTTACTTGCTGTTTAGATCAATTTTGCTATATCTTGGAACTCTTGAGCTAACTAAGTGTGATTGCAAGAATCTTCATACTCTTCAGCTTGTGTACCTGATCATTAATTTTCATGAAAAATGTGTTGTCACTTCCAGGGATTATCTAAATCCAGAGTCTCTCCCAAAAACTCAATATGCAAGTTTGGTTCTGGAAGATATAGTGATCTGCCTGTTGGTTATAGGCAGGTTCATATTGATTGGTTTGACCTTGATAAGTGCAATGTGTGCCACATGGATGAGGTATAGGGCTTTACTCTTTTGTCTTGTAGAGCATCTGCTTGCTATTTCTCATTCTTTAATGGTTTTTTTCACTATTTTTGTTGGTTATTTCTCTTGCCCCCTATTATTCAATCTGCTGAAGGGAAATAGAAATATTTTTGCTTTTCTTGCTCTTTAACTTGTAATGTAATTCTGTTTATTGCTTGCTAAATGAGAGCTATTTGTGTTGTAAGGAGTACGAGAACAATCTGTTTCTACAGTGTGACAAATGCAGAATGATGGTATGATTTCCATACAGTTTCATAAAACCTCTTTTCGTTGGATTAGTGCAGATTGTACAACTAAATAAATAAAGAACTGGTTTAGTATATGTCTGATAATGCTTACAACCATTAAAACTCTGCTGCTTTATCAATTTGTTGATATCTGAATCATAAATGTAATGTTCAATTAGGTCCACGCAAGATGTTATGGAGTACTAGAACCTTCTAATGAAGTGCTATGGTTGTGCAACTTATGTCGCTTAGATACTCCCTATCCTCCACCTTGCTGCTTGTGTCCACTCATAGGTATGGAGAGGCCTTTAAATATTTGTGCTATGTTAAAATTTTAACTAAATGGCATTGAGTATTGTAATTGAGTTTCTTCTAGGAGGTGCAATGAAGCCTACAACAGATGGGCGATGGGCTCATTTGGCATGTGCCATGTGGATACCTGGTTCGTAACTTCATTATCTTATTTTATTAGTCTTTAGTTTGCTTATATGTGCTAAGTGTTAAATTTCTTACCAGAAACTTGCTTAGCTGATGTCAAGAAAATGGAGCCTATTGATGGAATAAGTAGAATCAGTAAGGTAGGTCCTTGTGCAATTTTTTTTTCTTCTTTCCCAGTTTTCTTTTTATGTCTGTTTCTATGAGCATTAATTTTCTTTTCCCTAAAATTGCTTCTGCTTCGTTGTTTCATGACGATTTTTCACTTATGTTGTTTTGTTGTTTTCATGTCTTGACTATTTACATCAAGAATTGGCACTAACAAACAGTATTGTATTTGCTTTCCTCCTAATCCTCTAAATTCTGTATATGAGCAGGACCGATGGAAGTTGTTATGTAGCATATGTGGTGTACCTTATGGTGCTTGCATCCAGGCAAGTCCTCTATGAGTTTTGTAATAGTGAAGGTTAATTCAAGTGGTCTTTTTCTGGCTGTGGTATTTGTTATCATTCATTTATTTTAAGATACTATGAATTTTGGGTCCCTCTTTCTGGGGCCAATTTGGTATACTTCCTGCATGCATCGATGTGCTTGAGTTCTTAATGAATTCTAAATCAAAAGAGGGTCTTCATAGCTTAAATTTATTAGAGTCCATCATGAAAGCTATTGGAATGCTTAGCTTTTATGGTTAAGTTTGACATTTTCTGGGGGCAAAAGTTTTCCTCTACTGTTACTACTTCAGAAAATGTCTACCTCTATAGGATTCTACAGTAGGTCTGACCAGAGGTTGAGTTTTGGTCAAATTGAGGGTGAAATTCAAACTGACTAAATCACCTTGGGTTGGAAAAACTTGAGTGCACCAAACCACAGCAAACAGCCACTTTCTGCTCACATTTCCAAGGGCACCACTCTACCCTTGCATATGTTATGGGATAGGATTGTGTTTATGGCTTTTCTTTGAGTGTTTTGCTCATGATATCTTGAGCAAGTTCCCATCTCTGACGTGCAGAGAGATTGGACAGCTTTACTGCAATTTTGATTCTCTTTGGCTCTGTTTCCTTCTTGTTTCTCTCTTTGGGAGGATATTTTACCCTCCTCACTGTGGAAAAAGGAAAACAGAGAAGAAATTGGAATAGCTCTGTATTTCATTGATACTTTACAAGGGAATCACACCCTT
>JASKGM010035507.1:3872-24113 GCA_034509205.1 Ceratonia siliqua
TTGAAAATATCAAGGCGGTGGTAATTCCATAATCTCCGTACTGTTCTAGATCTAACTCTAGATTTCACGTTTCATTTTCCCCCCCCTGCAACTCTGTACCTTAGATCTCAGTTTTACCGAGATGCGTGGGCCCCAATTCCCTCTTCCGTCTACGATCACTATTTCAATGACGTGGCGGATACTAGGGCTATACATACTATTTCAGATGGGGTTAAGCACAGGGAAGTGAACCGGAAGGTGAAAAAGCTCAGTGGACATTAGAAAAGTGTTAACGTTATGTAGGTCCCACACGTTGGGAGGTCACATCAACGTCCTCTTTTTCTTCGGCAGAGAAAATATTTATGGTGATTCATCTGAGCCATTCAACATCTCAGTTTACCGACACGTGTCAGTGACTGATCCTTTAGCATCGTTTGAAAATTGAAATCGATTGCCTCGCGAGTAGCGACGAACGTTGTAGATAACGTAACATGTCGTTCTAAGTCGCCCTTCAGAGTTGAGTCTGTCACTCTGTTGCGTGCCCAACTTATGTTTTGCTACATTTTAGTGTATGATTTAAGTATAATTTATTATTTAAAATTTTGAATATGATTTAAAATTCAGGTAAATTTTTTAACTATTAATTTAATTAATAAATTATTAAAACAATACTTTTAATGTATAATAATATAAAACTCAATTTTTAAAAAATTAAATATTTATAAATTGAAAGATATCGTCAATTCGTCATGGTTATAAATTTAATATTTTATAAATATCACATAATGATAAAATTAAATTAAATTAAAAAAATTTATTAAAATTATATAAAGTATAAAATTAATAATTTTATTATTTTGAAGATATAATTAGGTATTGTATCCTTTTTTTTTTAATTAAAGGAGTTATACAAATGAATTAGTGAATTTTTTGTAGCCTATCTTGAAATTATTTTTAAGATTTTATTTCATTATTTAATTTATTTTAAAACAATTTTATAATTATTTAATATATGATAAGAAAAGATAAATCTCGTACAGCTAATTAATCCCTATATAATGGTTTACATTTAATTAGCTATTTTCTTTTTCCTTTTGTCTAGCTGAGATCTAACCTTAATTGAAAGAAGAATATATAGAAAATTATACTTATTGCATTCAGATTATTTAATATTTAGTTATATAACAGAAAATTTTCATTTCATTAATATAAGTAAAAAGAAGTCACAGTAATTCTAGCAAGGTATACTTTTTTTTTTGTTGAATGTCTAATTTTAACAATAATGTTTATTTGTGTAGCTAAAATTTTAATTTATGAAAACATTTAAATAAATTAATATATTAAAAATGAAAAATAAAATTTTATTATGAATCATGTTTTACGGTGAGGTGTTATACTTTTTCGAATAATAATATTTATATATTAGCATTTTTTATATTTTGTTTTTAATTATTAATATATTATAAAATAATAAAATATTAATATCATCACTTTAATTTTTCTAACCTCACCTAGTTTTCGAAGAAATAATCAACTGATTATAGAGCAGTGTAGCCCGTCAAACACATCGATGACTATGCTTCACATATCGAAAATAAAGACGGAGGGCACGTGATAATCATAGTCCAGAGAGGGAATCTCAAGAAGCCGGTTCCCGAGACATTTGGTGACAAAAGCAACCAAGAAAAGCAAAGGAAAACAGCGAGCTAGCTTGCCTCTCCAGCCGACCCACACCCACTCACCCCGTTAGTATCATCATAATTATCACAGCGCACTAGTTAAAAAAATGGCTGTTAGTTGGCCTTTTCTGGTTAGGGAAAGTTGAGCTGTGGTGGTGAAAATTTGATGGGTTCCTTTCCAACTGCCTATATATAAGTAAATGAATGTGATGGGGCTTAGCTCAGGTTAGGCTTTCAAGGTGGGCAAGAGTTCTTGACTTTTAAACCTTGCCAGGGTGTGAGTTCAAGAGATTTTCCATTTGAAGAAAATTAGGTCTTTCCCATCCCATATGATAAGAGCTCATGGATCATGGATGTCCAAGGTATCGTTCTGTTAGTTTCCTGGAGTCTTAACACTTCATGGTATGAGGTGGTAGGAATAGTGATTAGGGTTTTGGGTATGGCAGTTGAAGTAGTGATTCGGGTTTTTATTTGTAGATGAAAGATCCTAGTCAAAAGGGGCTATGGAGTGGAGCTCCTTGAAGTCCAATAGAGGGTCTTGCTGGGTTGATTGAGCTGCTGAGTTATGGATCCCAAAGTTCTACCCACCATGCACTGTAGGGGTAGTCCTTTGGCTTGCATATCTCGGGAGCTGCATTACCTAAAGTTTGATCCTTGTTTGGATTGAAGGGAGCTCTACACCTCTCTCTCTTTTCCCCTTATTTATCTAGTCTCAAAGTGTGTTTCTGAATTACTGCTAATCTAAACTTGTCATTAAGAAGAGGTATTGTTATTTTTGTCACTTTATTGCAGATTAACTGGATCTTTTGTTCCATGGAGTGTGTGTTTAAAAATGTACCTTAAATATATAAACTAACTTATTACGAGTCTAGTTACTGCCTTGCTGGTTTTGAGCGCGTACCAGTACTACAACGGCGTGTATCGGTTTCTATTAATAGATCCTAACTCATGTTAAGTATAAAACTGTTTTAGTTATTAACTTGTTGATCTGCGTAGCAATAGATCTGCTTTCATAGTGTTTCTCCTGTTGGGAACTTGGGGGTATAGTTTTATGTTTTGGTTTTCCATGAACTACCTGTATCTTTTGAATATGCGAAGAAGAGGGAACCAATAAATATCATAATCAGGAGCTAGCTTGGGTGTGCATAGCAAGGGTTGAGTAATCGGCGAATGAAATGTTTTATAAGATTCTTTAGGCATTCCATGCTTTCAAAATGTTTCTTGCTTGGCACAAGAGAAGCAAACTTTCAGAAGCTTCATCCTCAACATCTGAGATTTTATCCGAACGGTGCATGAGTTCCAAGCTGGAGAGGTCAATGCTTGTTCTGTTTGAAGGGTTGATTATGGTTTGGAAGTTCTGTATTCGAGCTGACATATTTCAAGCATTCTTTATTGTCAGATCTAGCTATGTCATTTTTTATACAATCATCTACATACTTCCTTGAAGTAGATTTTGGATTCTATATGCAAAAATACTTCTTCCCAAGATGGTATATATTTGTGACTCAGTCTGAAGATTTGTTATGTGCTTGAACTTCATCATTTTTCTTTTTATTCTGTTCTTTTAATCTCCATAAAATGCTAATTAGGAATATATTGATGTTGATGCTGAAGTTTTTCAGTTTATATCATTATTCCAGTAATCATTTTGTTGTTACACCTTAAAAATATGAAACTTGCGGAGCTCACAAATCATAATTACATTATTGTCCCCAAAATATATCATGCTTTATTTAAAACTTTTAAATTGAATGTTGCCTCATTTAGTTTGACATTTTGAGAAGGGCTGAAGAAGTCATAATTATGCTCCCTGATTCATAGATTAACTTGGGAGTAAATGGGTTTTACTCCGTCCTCACTTCTAGAATTTTCTTAGTTTAGTCTGGTAAAGTCTTGTCAAAAATGTCCTTTGCCTTTCAGGTTGGTCTCGTTTAAATCTTTTTGTTGGAATCTCTTGTAGCCTACTTATGTGTTTTTGACATAGTAACTTACAATGTTAGGTAAGATTCAAATGATTTTTGTGTTTTTAAATTATTTTGACTTTTGTAAGTTTTTTATTTAATTCTTGATTTTAATATTGATTTTTGTGCTAGTTTGTTTCTAATTGTTTTACACATTTATAATTTTTATATATATTTTCAATTTAGTTTTTAAATATAATGTTTATATATATTTGTTTATCATATTGAAAATAACTTTACTAGTGTAAATTATTGTATATAATAGGGCTTTGATAATAATAATAATTAATTTAAAATAAGAAATCATATTTATAAAAAAAATATTTATTAGCATAACAAGTTTACATTATATTATATTACACAAAAAATATTAAAATAATTCAAAGACTATATAAGCTTATTAAACAAAAAGTAATAAATATTACATGATTCACATAATAATAATAATAATAATAATAATAATAATAATAGATAATAGATATTGTAATGCACTTTTAAAATTTAAATTTAAATTTTTATTAGATAAATTTTTGATATCTTTTTCTTTTACTCTTAATATTTTTAAATTATATTAATTTTTTAATTTCAACATAAAACATGATGATGATCAATTAATAAAAATTTAATTTTGATATCTAAAGCTTAAATATAATTATATTTATTAATCTAAGTATATTTTGTGAACAAAATAAATAATAATATTATACAATTTATTACATAATTTAGGTATAAAAAATAAAAATTATTTTAAAAATTTTGTTTGTTAAAGTAGATTTAATAATTTAAAAATATCATTAATTTTTATTTAAATTTTTAATATTTTCAATTAATATTAACAATTTTAGCTGTTTTAATTTAATTTAATTAGCATGACAAACAAAATGAATAATTCTATTAGTAAAAACAAAATTTAATATTTTTAATTATATAAATATAAATACACTTATACTTTTATATATGATTTATGAAATATTACATAAGAAAATTAAATTTTGACTAAATTGAGAACAAAATTATTATTTGAATTTGATTTACCATTTGAAGCTGTTATGTTATGTGTCATAAACACTTTCGCTAATATGCTAATCAAAATCTTAATGAAATATTTAAATGAGTTGAAAATAATAGATGAAAGATATTTTTTATAAGGTTTTATACTGAAGAATTAAATTAAAAATGCTCCTAAAAATGAGGGATTTAAAACATTTTACTTTATTTTTGGGTGGCACCAATACAGCACTATTTTCATTTTTTTGTTTTACTTTTTAGTATTAATTGATTATTTTTTCTGTTATGTATTTTTTTGAGATTATTTTTAAATGTTGTTTTTTTTTAGAATTTTTTACTTGAAAAAGTAAATTCTAAAATAATTGTTGAATGAACGATACAAGAGTAAACAATTTCAAAAATTTTTTCAAAAATTACATCACATAAAAAAATAATTAATTAATATAAAAAAAGAAGTGAGAGATGAAAATATTATGTCTGTCTCAAAAGTGAGATTATATCACAATAAATGTATGATAAATAATGAGATATTTAGGATAGTTGATTTTTTGAATATTATGTCTTCTCTAAAGTGATTTTAATAACCTCACTTTTGAGACAGACAGACATAAACAAAAAAAAATTGATTTAAAAATTTTAACTTCAAATAAAAATTAATAAACAAAAAATTATCAGTTATTTTTTTAATAAAAATTTTTAAACAAAAATATTATTTCGGAAGAAACCCAAGAATTTCTTGAAAACCCTACACAATATCCACGCTTTATTTTTCCTTTGAAAGATGGTCAAAAGTTATCTTCATTTATAGTACATGGCAACTTTAAGCAGAAAAAAAAAATCCAAATATTTTTCAATTCATTAATAGGGGCTTTTGGGTTTCGATTTTTTAACTTGGTAAAAATTGAGTCCCATTCTCTACACCGTAATTCCGAAGCCTATACTTGCAAGTAGCAAGGTGCAATTAAGCAAATTACTCATCCAAATCTCATGTAACATGTAAACACTGATGAAATATTATTCCCAAAGTCAGAAAGGCTGGTGATTGAATTCTGTGACTATGCATGGCGGAAAAAGAAGAGATTTCTGTAACTGAATTGAAAACCTACAATCCTAGCCATACAAATAATACGAAATTGCTAAACCCATACAAGCCCTGCTCCACATGAACCAGATCATCAGCCCAATATGATAAAATGAAGAACTCAATCAAAACTAAACAGAGGAATGCTGATTCCGTTCCTGCCTTTATTCAGCGATGATGATGATTCCTGTGTCAGGTGACAAGAAAAAGAGGGACTGGGGAATGATAATTCCTCTGTTACGATTTATTCTATGCAGATTAATTCCATGCACAAATCTAAGGAATGAGATGACTTTATCTTGTTATAGGAATAATTATCTCATTCCCATTCCCCAAACATTGAATCTTTGTACCACACATGCTCTATAGTATGACAAATAGGAACCGATACTTGAGTGTTCCTAAAACCTATAAGCACTATCCGTCAAGGATGCTTCTCCCACACTTGATGGATAGACTTACCAATCCGGGCCAACCTTAAACCTAAGCCTAGTGAGTTTTATGTATGTAACTTTGGGCTCAAACCCAAACACATTTTAAATTTGACCCACATTTATGGATGAAACTTTGACTCAAGCTCTTGTCATTGTACACATCATCAAATGTGGTAGCAACTAGCAAGCTGTGATTATTTGCATGTTTGAAGGGTTTGATGGAATTTTCACATGCTTTGTTTTGATCCACAATGTTTTTATAAGTTACCAGTTGATTTCTACCGCATCCCCTATTAGTTATGCTTTAGGAATCATATCTTATTATATATCACTTCAATTACCAACCCAATTTTGTTTTCATTTTTTTTAAAATTAAGATATGACTAATGGATTAGAGAAACAAATAGCCGACTTCATACCTTGATGTGGTCATGTCCTGACCAAACTCAGTTTTACATTAACCACAGTAAGTGGTTAGTATCGATTCACGGTTAACTGAACTTAAATGCGGTTAAAGTAAAAAAAAAAATAGTAACATAACATTCCACTTTAATTTCCATTGGTATGTTAGAATCAGCCATTATAATAATTGCACAAGTAACCAGAAGCAGTTGAAAATCAACTAATCAGTGTGCGTACAATAGTAAAGTACTTAACTTGCACCACCCATATATTGATCGTATGAGTGAAACTAATAAATTATGGGGAACAGCAGATCCATTATGGCATGTGATCAAACATACAAATGCCATAATTCTGAATGCTATAATGGGCCATTTTCCGTGATAGCTTCCAAGTTCCAGCCCCTGATAAAAATAACTAGTTAACTCTAGCTTGCCCTAGTTAAAATGAGATGAGAAAAAAAAAACACTCAAAATAGCAAAGTCACCTTTCTGCTGCTTCTCTTCTCAATTCTTTAATGTGATTTTCAGTCGAAGCACATGCAGCTTGGATGTCTATATTTTTCTGACAATGCTCCTTCCATTGCAGGAACAAAGCATTAAGCTCGTATGCAGTATTTTGCTGATAATAATAAGAAGCAGCTTGTTAACTAAAAGGTTTGCAGATTTCTAATTAAAAACAGAAAAGGGAGGGCAAGAATGTGAATAACCTGATGATATTTCCTTTCGCGGTTTACTTTTTCAATCTTCTCGTTTTGTTCCTGAGCTAATTTCTGCATTCTGAAAATAGAAAAAGCGATTGTAACCAAAGCCACTCAAAACACAAAGGTAAGTAACAGGTTATCCAGCTCAAGCAACATAATTATCAAATCTAAACAAGTTTCAATCCAGACTAACCTGATGGGTAGTAATGACTCTTGCAGGTCAAGTTATACAAGTAATCATGTATCACCACTCAAAAGGGAATAATAGTTCCTCCTTAACAAATTGAAAGAAAAAAAAAGACAGTAACAATATCAAACAATATAACCCTTCAAAGATACTCTTTCCGTTTCAAATTTTCTGTCGTTTAAGGTAATGACACAAGAATTAAGAAAGCTATTAAATAGTCTAAATTTTAACAAAAACTAGTTGTCCTTGTCTAAATTATCCTTATTAAAGTCAATTTAAACTCTTATTATTACTCTATTGAAGATAACAATAAATAAGGGTAATGTTGAAAAAATAACAATTAATACTTCATTGATAATGTAAAACGACAGATAATTTGAAACGGAGGGAGTAATTATTATTTTTGGTGAGCTGTGAGTTATGCCCAAATATGTTACGGGGCTAGTGTGAGGGAAATAAGTGGGAAATGGGAATGGCTTAGAATAGGGCTATGACAGCTGTCCCTGGGTTCTTAGCTTCTTGCCGATGTCTCTTTGGTTGGAGCATTATAGGAGAATGTTTGACGAGTTTAAAAGTGGACCAACATCACTTTTTTGGATTCCTTATTTCATTACTATCCTTTGATGGCAAGAGGAGAAACATGAACTCTTTAGATTCCTTACCCTCTTTTTTCTCCTGATAGAATAGATTTGTTATGTTTTTTACTTGCTTCTTATCCGTCTCTTCTTTGTTGTGAATAAATCTTGGCATACTTTCTTATACTTGTTTATTTACATTTGATACTTATTTACCAAAAAAAATTCAAAATTTAAATCTCTGTGAAAGTATAGAAATCATGCATAACAAGAACAAGTTTATTGAGGCTGTGAAATAATGAATTACTCTAAACTACAGCTTTCCAGAAACTGTTAAACAAGCAAGTAGCAACAAGTGATGGACTTCAATAAGCCTCAAGTAACCAAATATGCCACAAGGAGAACCTAGTTGGACCAGAATATCTGATATCTAAAAACATGGGGAAATTTCCTAAGCACATCTGAGGCTTGGCCTGCCTCAAGTATCATTTTTACAATGGAATATTTGTTTATCCAACAAAATCTAGATTTGAACAAGTTGAAAATCCTTAGTGCCGGTCATAAGTCCTACATTTGCTAACAATGTATGTTGTCAATAAAAGATACACCATATGATGACAGAGTTACAAGCCCACATGCAAGAAAACGGATTGATGCCACATAGGTAATATCAGAAAAAGTCAATAGCTTATTTTAAACAAAATTATAAATGTGACTCATATTAGTGCCACAAGCAAACCTTGACAAGAATACTTCTAATCGTTGGTTGTGCAGCTTCCAGGCATCAGGACCATATTTTAACAACAAATCCAAATTTTCCATCCTGCAGATCAACCAGTTAACCCTATGTAAGAACTATGATTACAATTTGTAACTGTGTGGACTCTGGAAGAGATAGATCAGCAGATAGCTGTCTAATGGTCTAAAGCTGTTTATAGAATTCAAGCTGCATGATATACTCTAACATAAGATAACATAGAACATCCATTACAAGGAGCTGAAATACACTACTAAATAGGTTCAAAAGAAAGAAGGGTGGCCTACTTCGAATTTCCAGGGTTAAGCACTAGGCTTGCAAATACCATTAATTTTAATAACAGTGTCAAGTGTGCTGCAGTTCAACCTCAATCCTGTGGCTGATGCTACCCTAAATTCTGTGCGGGTGTTTTTTCTCCATATGAATATGAAACAAAATGAATAGCTCCATATCAAATCCAAAATTGACTCTTTTTGTAGCAACAGCAAATAATTTCTCCTGTAAGAGTATGTAAACTTCAGAATAATCATGCCATTGTGTAGACGATTTGGCATTGCTTGACATGTACCTGATCATTTGATATTGTAGTAAGCGTTGAGCTCTCTGAAGTGCTTGGTTCCAAGCAGTTTCATCATTCCTTTTATTCATTGGTGGCATTTCTATTTCATATCGCAATCGATCAAGTGGAGTGGGAGGCCTTCCAGCTCTTACACGCTCATACTCTCGAGCAATCATTGGGTAGTCCTGATAGTCAGAATGTACAATCAGACGTGGCCCAGCATGACATTCTTCACCAATCTCTTTATAGGAATTCTTTTATATTCAAAATTTGAATGTTTATTATATTTTCTACTATAGTATGATGCAAATCAAACTTTTCTCTATACAAAGATATAACAAAAAAGAGAAGCCGGCAGCTTCATTTCCTGTCCTGCAAGCTTTCTGAAATAATTAGATAGAAAAAAAAAAAAAACTAGAAATACAAGCGACAGCCAGAACAAGCAGCAAGTATTAACAAGAACAAAAGGTAGCATCAGCGTAGGGACCCTTAATGTCTCTTAAGACACTGTCAAGACATAGAGTGCAATCCAAAAATAATAAAAGGTTTGGAAAAATAATAAATTAGCTTAGGTGGGGAGCAAAATAAAACCCTTTCCAATTCCAAGCATACTTGTCCTATTATCGGAACCCAAACACTGAAGAAAAGGCAGTTACCTCAAAATTGAACTTGGGAAGTGGGGGTAAATCTTGGAGAAAATCAGAGGGCTTTTTAGAGCTGCGGCGCATCTCTTCCTCAACCAAACGGCCAACCTCAGCCTTGACCCTGGGATCGGCGTAGTCGTCATCAATGTATGGCAATGCATCGATAATTTCCGCGTCGGAAGCGGTTGGCCGAGCATAAGAAGGTGGAGCTTCCAGCATGAGGGTTTCGCCGTTGTTAAGATCCACCATAGTTGCGATGCCAAAGTCTCACTGGGCAATACTCTGTGCCAGTTCCAGCAGACAGCGCCGAACAGAGGGGGGGTTAGCCCGTTGTGCTACTCCTAATGGGTCGGGCCATCAAGCCCAAATCAACCCAAACAAAACGCCTTCTTAGTTTTCTTAGGTAGCTCCGTAGCCACTAGTTACTCTTATTTTACTTGACAATTCAGATTGTGTATCAAAGTCCCAAAAAACAAACTAAAAGAAAAAAGACCAAAAGAGAAAGATGTGTAGCTGATGACCGAGAGAGAGAGAGAGAGAGAGAGATCCTATAGCAAATAGTCAATTTTATTTTGAGTAAACTTTATTGTAATTTATTTACAAATTATAACAGTATTTTTTTAATTTGTTTCTCATTGAATTTAAATTAATAATCCTCAATCTTAGAAACAATTTCAATGCCAGTAATATTTATTTACATTCAATCCCATTTTTTCTTTTCTTTTTATAACACATTTATCTTCTCCGGTTGAAGACTAAAATTGAGTTTGATGGATATTTTCTTAATTTTAAATAAGGGACTTACTACCCTACTGGCAGTAGATTAACTTGGAAAAATTTTAAAAAAAAATTTGTGTTTTTTGTGCGTTTTTTTTAATTTTGTTAATAATGATAAATTAATTATAAATTTTAAAAAATTAAAAACAAAAAAATAAAAAAGAATTATACATTTAAAGAAAGTAAAAAATTTGAAGAAATAGTAAAAAATATTTCAAAATTAAAATAAAAAATAAAAAAAATACTATTAATAAAAAACAAATAAATATTATAAACAAGAAATTAACAAAAAAAAATAGAGACCGTAGCTTAATCCCTCTTCTAATAACTAACAATATGAGATCCTGTGGGCTTTATTGAAGGTTATTAAAATTAAGCAAGCAAAATAAAATAATATTAATACGGGTGTAGTAGGACTAGGATCCTAATAATAATAATAATTAAAAAAAAAAAGTGAATCTGTGTTTGATTAATTCCAATATAAATTGGAATAGAACCCTGTATGGCTGCATGCCAATTGTAGTATTATTCTTTGGTTGATGGTTTGTTCTCCACACCTCTTGCGGGCGTTCAGAGCCCATGAACCAAATCGATGAAACCAACCTACTTGAGGTCAACTAAATAACTAACTAGATCATCAAAGCATTCCAACGTACTTATATATCTATAGCCTATATAAAAATACATTACCATTTTTCCATCAATATTCAAGAGGCTAAAACTAAAACGCTGCTTGTTGAAATTGAAGCGGAAAGCTGTGTTTAGTTAATTTCTTTTTCCTTACATGTTCCGCTTTGAAGAAAAATGGACTTCTGAATGGCCAATCCAGCTAGCAATCCATGAACAAAGAAATGGATGAGATCATAAAGTCATTCCCATCCACGCAGTACTGACAACTGACAACAAGGGAAACTGTAGTCCTAAAAGAAAGACAGTTCCTCTGAAGGCCAAGTTAATGCCAAAGAAGAAGCATTGTACAACAATAATTACATCAAAAGAAAAAAAAATGTCATACTGAAAAGACAGACTAACAAATTAGCTCCTATATCTCGTTTATTAATTTTTTTGGGAAGTCTTTTGAACCTCTTTAAACTTTTTTTTACATTGATGCCTCGTGCTTTCCACGCAATAAATTTAATATTTTTGTTTTAAGGTTTTCAGTTGAAACATAAATCATGCTCACTAGTCTATGCGCTTGGCATATTTGCATAGAGGAGAGTAAAAAAAAGTTCAACCTCTGGTATATTTTTGATGCTTTGGATGAACTGATTTTTGCTGGGTTCTTCAAAGAGCAAAGGACACATCTGTGCAACTTGAGGCAACATTTTTGCCAGCGGTATGCCTGAACTTACACTTCCTCCTCTAAATTTAGCCTCCATGAGCTCCACCAGTGTATCCACTACCGCTTTCAGAGATGTCTCTATAATGCTCCCAAATTCAGCACTGCAAAAATAAAGGAAAATATTTATTTGAAAGAATATTCGTCCCCCTTCCCCACTATGTTATGTGTGGATGAGTTTTAAGCTTTTAGCTCTCATCTTCTAATACACATAAGATGGTACTTGAAAAACAGTACTTAAAATTAACTTAAGTAAAGTAACTGAATAAATCAAACTGGACTTGGAATTATTTGTATAATTGCCGTTGTTGAATGGAAGGCAGGAAAAGATTAAAGGCAGATAAAGGCTTCTGCATGGTATCCACTCAACGCCCAGCATTTACAAAGCCAAAACAGATTTTAGCACATTCATACCATTCTTCCACTGTTTTAGTATCATTCATACCATTATATATCAGTGACTTCCAGTGTTTTTCCTGCATCGTTCATACCATTATTCCAGTGTTTCGGCTTCTTCCTATTTGAGTTATATTGATTCCCATTAGTTTGGTATCACAGCAAAGGTCCTTGAGGGTATGGTAAGTACCAGGATGGAGGGAAGGCTAGACCAAGTGGAGAGAGGAATGGAAGAACATGGGTGACAGGTAGGAGAATTGAGACGTGAGATGGGGATTGTCTAGGACCATATACTGGATATTATGGAGTTTAAGGTCGAAATCATAGCTAAGATGGCAGGAGGCCAAGAAGGCTCGACTAGGGGGTCTTAGAGAGGAGATAGAGATGGCGACGGAGAAGGGTTATGGCCAGAGGGAGAGGGAATAACCAGAGGGAAGACAGAGAAAATAAGTTTAGGAGACCTAAGTTACCTCTGTTCTCTAGCGAGGACCTGTTAGGGTGGTTGTTCTAGGTAGAACGCTATTTTCAGTTGAACGGCGTGGGGGAAACCGAGAAGATGTAAGCAATGGCTGTGTGCTTTGAGGGAAGGGCATTGAACTGGTAGCAATGGCTAGAAGGGAGGGAACCTGTTCGTTCTTGGACAAAGTTCAGGGAAGAGTTGCTGTACAGCTTCCAGCCGTCACAATCCAGCGACAGGTACGAGTGTCTAATAGTCCTGAAGCATGGAGGAACCGTGATGGAATATCGGGAGGAATTCGAGTTCTCCTCATCACCTCTCCAGGGAGCTTCCTATGAGCTTCTAATGGAAGCTTTTCTCAACAGCTAGAGGGATGAAGTCAAGGTTGAGGTGAGAATGGGTTGACCCATGACCCTAAAGCAGATGATGGGCTTGGCTTATAAGATGAAGGAGAAGAACTAGACGTTGGACTAGGCTAGTGAGGCCAGGAAAGGCGGATGGGGCAACCTGAGCCTACCTAGAAACCAATAATTGTTGCCAATGGTCTCACTCGTGTTTTTGCAAGGCCGTGGGCATCATCAAGAACAACCACACGTCTTTGATCGGGATAAAGCCAACCATGGTACATCGGTGAACTAGAGGGGTGGCGACGACCCAAAAACGCTAGTCATCTTGGGGGAAAGGCTGGGTAGTCGCGGAAGGAAGAAGGAAATTTCCAGCAACTATTAGAGGTTGAGGTATCTTGCCGGTGAGAACAGGGGCTTTGCTTCACATGTGGGGAGAAATTCAGCCCTGGACACCACTGTAAAAACCGCCAACTAAATATACTTATAATTGATGAGGAGGGAGAAGCTAGGAATGAAGTGGGGCAGGCTACTGAGAAAGACCCTACTGAGTTGGAGGAAAGGGCAATTGGGTTATCCATGAATTCAATGGTGGGGCTGGTTGCAGCAATACTATGAATCTAAAGGGAAAAATAAAAGGGCGTGAATGTTGGTTTTAATTGACAGCGGAGCCTCCCATAATTTCATCTCCTGGGAATTAATAGACGAGCTGCAAATACCAATATAAGACACTAGAGGTTATGGAATGACTGTTGGGAATGGGTGTCAAGTTCAGGGCAAAGGAATTTGTAAGGGGTTGGGTTGGAATTTCAAGGAGTCCAAGTAGTTCAATCCTTCTTTCCATTTGAGTTAGGAGGAGCGGATGTGGTTATGGGAATTGTGTGGTTAAGCTCAATGGGAGAAGTCATAGTTGATTGGAAACGGCTAACAATGCATTCTAAGCAGGGAGAGCATCTAGTTTGCTTGAAAGGCGATCCTGCACTTGCAAAAACCCTCGTTTCCTTAAAACCAATGTTTCATACACTTACAACAGTGGGGCAAGAATTATGGATGGAATTTAGAGCATTGGAAGGGAAGCCTATGGAAGAGCTGCTGGATGAGGATGACATTGGAAGAACTGACATGGCTGCGGACCCATTTCACGCTTTCACCTTGAGGACAAGGTGAATGGTGCAGGGGGTAATGTTAGACCCTAGGGACAAAAATGATATTCAGAAAAAGGAGGGGTTACTAGAGGGATTTCCTACAGTGTACACGTGGCACATGATCCGGGGGAGAAAGGAAAAGCAATGGTGGACAGGGAGAGAGAGGATGGAAAGCTGCTAGATTTAACAGAGGTGGGGGAACGTTGGAGGACAAGCAGAATTTGGTATTGAGTGTCAGGGGAGTGTCTAACCACTTGAAGTGCTAGAGGGAGAGCCTAGCGGCTCTAACAACTATAGTGTTTCTTGTGTTGTCTTTGTTCTTCTGCTGAGTGTTTCCCATTGTTCTGTTTAGTGTGCACAGGGCATAGCCCATATTCAGTTTTCATGTAATGTGGGTCCTACATGACATACCATTTTGTAAGAAATCTCTGTAAAACTTTTCTCTACATTTTGTTTAGGATTTTCCTACTCATATAGGTTTTCAGGAGCATCACAGTCCTACCTCACGTTACAAGCACAGAACTTATGCACATGGCTGCCAGAGGTTGATTAAGTTTCTATGACAAGTTATTATTAATCAATGCATCCAAAACATTAACATATATACCTTGTTAACACTGCTCGTGCCTCTTCCATAAGTTGATCAAATTCAGTCATGCCAGAAGGTACTGGATCATCACTGCTGGAGGCTGTTTTATGTGATTTAACAACCTCAGGCATCATATACTTTACCCAGGAATGGGGAATTCCCGTGCTCATGAATGTGTCAAGTATCTGCATGACAGTTTCATGAAGTGCTGTACTGTTGAAGAAACCTCTCAACTGCTTTCTGCACGTAGAAATTATCTAGCCCATTCAAAAAGAATCTTGACAGCAAATTTATCAGGTATCTCTCGATTCTCTAAACTCTAAATGAAGGCAACACTTCTAACACCAAATAATTATAAGTCATGGTTAATTACTTCTCCCCCCATCTCTGTATTCACACCCTTTCATAACAAGGCTATGTGAGGCTCAATTTTCAGTGATTTACTTGATTGTAAGTTTACTGCAAACTTTTTCATGAGGCTGCTCAACGGTTGCATAGATGTGCTAACCCTGATGAATGTGGAGTTCCATAAGGTTAAAAAACTATTCAGGTAGGTGTTATGTAAAAATGTAGACAGTTATGCTAAGAGGAATTTGAAACTCCATGGGTTTCTCAATTCAGAAACTTCATCAATAGAAGTCCAAAAGCTTTGGAAGTTTCAAAATACAAATTCATATTTCAGGCAGCATACACAAATACATTCCTGCAGCCCCAACTGGATGCAATTAAGATTGTTCTATATCTCATAAAATTCTTATATATTCCAGACAAGATTTTCAATGATTGTGAGATTTTGTTCAGAAATTGTCAACCTTCAAGACAATAAAAGAATGCTCACCCTTTAAGAACTTCTTTTGTTGCCACTTCCATATCAGAAATCAAGGCGGCCATACCATATTGAGAGAGAAAATCCACACTTGCCAGAAATTTTTGCTGGTCTTCACTATCAACCACATATCCACTATCCTGCATGTACAACATAGGGGGAAAAAGAGACTTTTAGGTTGCATATGGCATTTGTGAATATGGTGGAAAATATTTGCATTTCAATTCATTTAGTTTGGTCAGTTGAGGCTGAATAAATGTATTGGTCAGTTTGGTCAATTCATTTGAAAATGTATTGGTCAGTTGAGGCTGAATAAATCCATAAGTGGACTAGCCTTGTTAAGTTAGAAATTAAGAATAGTTATAGGAAGGCTCTAATTTCAAATACAGGTCTTTAAACAATTTGATTGAAAGGTTTTGAACTTTTGTTTTACCTTGTGATTCGCCTCAATTAAGTTTATGAAGATTGCAAAAGTTAAATTTTGAACTACATGACCTAGTTCTAAGCCCCCTCCTCCCAATTAAGTTCATCACCCAAATGCAATCTTATAAAAGTCTCAAAATAAAACTCAACACTCCCTACAGTAAAAGAGGATCATGAGAAAGCCTAGGTGATGTAGAGAGAGATAGATAGATAGATAGATAGATAGGTAGAGAGAGAGAGGGGGGGGGGAAGAAATCACAGCACATGAACATCTGATCTAATTTATTTCGGTTAGTATCAGATAGACCCCAAATCGGCAAAACATATTCTAGAAAGGGAAAAGGGGCTTTATTCAGAATAACCACCAAATACACGTGGCAGCCAGCCCTGATGTTCAGCAGGTAGAACAGTCTGGTGAGGACAGCACTCTGCATGGCAGCACAAGGGAAGGAAAAGAGGATTTAAAGGGAAAAGAAGGACCAGAGAGGGGAGAGGGAAAAATTAGGGTTGTATTGGGGAGGCTAGCATCCATCAATGGCTAGATTGGCTTAGCATTTTGCTAGGAGTTATTATTCTTGCGTAATGAGTGTTGAAGGGTGTTTTCTTTCCATTCCATTTACTGTTTTATCAGATAATGGCAGGTGTGTCTCGGTTTTAGTTGATTTCAGTCTTGTAATTGTTGTTCCAGTGTATCTCTGAGTTTTGGTGCACTGTTCCATCAATATATCCAAGTTACTATCCAGATTCTGGGTTATTTCTCTTTTTTTCCTACTGCTGTTCTGGTGCATTTACTGTTATATTACTCTTATACTGGTTTTGGGTCCCAACAGTGGTATCAAAGCACTAAGATCGTGGAGGGAGGGTTATGGTAAATACTAGAATGGAAGGAAGAATGGATCAAGTGGAAGGAGGGGCGGAGAACTTACAGTGCGATATGGGAACTATCCACGATCAACTTCTGGATATGAGAGATATTATGGAAGAGATTCAGGCTGGAATGGCCAACAATCGTCCTAGGAGAAATGGGTCTATTGGAGGGTCACATAGGGCTGAACGTGAGGAAGAACATAGAAGAGAAGATGGGGAAAACAAATTTAGGAGATTAGAACTACCTCTTTTCTCTAGAGAAAATCCTGTAGGCTGGTTATTCAAGGTAGAGATATTTTCAAGTGAACCATGTAAGGGATAATGGAAAAATGGAGGCCGTGGCAGTTTGTCTTGAAGGGAGGGCACTAAATTGGTACCAGTGGCTGGAAAGTAGGCAACTGGTGACCCATTGGAGGGAGTTAAGGGAGAAGTTGAGAGACCGGTTTCAACCTTTTCAATCCGGCGAAGGCTATGAACGGCCGGTAGCGTTGAGACAGGGAGGGAGTGTGACTAAGTACCGTGAAGAGTTTGAGCTCCTGTCTACCCCTCTGTTCGACGCCTAAGATGAATTACTCATGGGCACTTTCTTGAATGGATTGAAGGAGGAGGTGAAAGCTGAGGTGAAGATAGGTCAACCTATGACCCTGGACCATATGACCATCTTCACAAGTTCCCAGTTTCCTTTCTGAAGAGAATGAGTTACAAGTGACACCTAAGACAGTGCTTGATACACGAAGGTTGATGAATGGTACTACAGAAGTTCTCATCAAATGGACATCATTGCCTGAATGTGATAACACATGGGAAAAATCCGCTGTAATTGCCCAACAATTTCCATAATTCCACCTTGAGGACAAGGTGGATGTTGCAGGAGGGGTAATGATAGACCCCACATCGGTAAAACATATTCTAGAAAAGGAAAAAAGGCTTTATTCAGAATAACCACCAAATACACGTGGCAGCCAGCCTTGATGTTCAGCAGGTAGTGGAAGTGAGGAGAGCACTTTGCATGGCAGCACAAGGGAAGGAAAAGAGAATTTAAAGGGAAAAGAAGGACCAAAGGGGGGAGAGGGAAAAATTAAGGTTGTATTGGGGAGGCTAGCATCCATCAATGGCTAGATTGGCTTAGCATTTTGCTAGGAGTTATTATTCTTGCGTAGTGAGTGTTGAAGGGTGTTTTCTTTCCATTCCATTTACTGTTTTATCAGATAATGGCAGTTGTGTCTCGGTTTTAGTTGATTTCAGTCAGAACCGACTTAGAATAGGATAGACACAAGCAAAACGACACTGTTTTAGTTGCAGCAGAATCCTGTCATTCAGCAGCACTGTCCTGTTTTCTATGTGCGTTTTCACCCACCAAACATCTGATTCAATCTTCGAGATCTTGTAATTGTTGTTCCAGTGTATCTTTGAGTTTTGGTGCACTGTTCCATCAATATATCCAAGTTACTATCCAGATTCTAGGTTATTTCTTTTTTTTCCTACTGTTGTTCTGGTGCATTTACTGTTATATTACTCCTATACTGGTTTTGGGTCCCAACAGTACCAATTGCATCTAGTATGGGATGGATGTCCCATATCGTCTAGTATGAGTTGGGCATGTGGGGTTTATAATCCTTGAGCACCCTCACCTCAACGAATAGTTTTTGAGGGTGAGTTCTACTTAAAGAGTTGTAACAATAGTATTAAAGTAGTTCGGTCCTAGCCACATCATAAAGCGAAGTGGGAGGGCTACTACCTGATGTGGGATACGCGAAGTCACCATTGCCGTGGACGTCAACTTGTAAGGGACGGGAATTGTTAGGATTCCATTGCATCTAGTATGGGAAGGATGTCCCACATTGCCTAGTATGAGCTTGGCATGTGAGGTTTATATCCCTTTGAGCACCTTCCCCTCAACAGGTAGCTTTTGGAGGTGAGTTCTACCCAAGGAATTGTAACAATTTCACTTGGTCATGATATTAACTAAATATTCAGTAGGAAATGACAACAAATAATTGTGGTGTGGAATCTATGAAACCATATAAAAAATCAAAGATATAAAAGATTTGATATCTACTTCTAAAACCTAAACTATATAGACCTTGTGGGAGGCACAATTCCTCATTGTTTATAATTTGTGCGATGCTTGGGAATTTGTGCTAGCACCTCCATTCAGGAACGAGTCAAATTTGCCACTATTTTTCCTAATAAGTACAAAACTTACGTGCATTTTCAAAAGTTTTTACTATTAGGTTTTTCATTAAAATATATATTACGCGAACATTTTTTTCCCACTTAGCATTACATCTCAAGCACTGAAATCTTTTCTGACCCAGTCACTTAGCAATTAATTTCCCAAGTCTGAGGTTTTGCCTCTTATTAGTACCCATTTAATCATCAGACCTGAGTAGGCCCACCCAAGATATCATTAAGCATGTTCACTTACCTTATCCTGGCATCCTTCATGATTAATAATCTCATCCACAATCACATGTGAAGTTCATCAACACAGCAAATGCTTACTAATCTGATTATGAGGCATATATAATTGTCAAAAAAGTTTGTTGAGCTTTAGGTCCAACTATGTCATAGAGTCACATTTTTTTCTAGCCATGTGTCAAAATATTTTTCTGCCAGTCACTTAACTGCAATCAATTTCCCAAGTCTGAGGTTTTGCAACTGGACAATCTTTGTTCCTCTTATTAGTACCCAATTAATCATGAGACCTAAGTAGGCCTGCAAAAGATATCATTAAGCAAATTAACTCACCTTATCCTGGCATGCTACATGATTAAAACTCCCATCCAAAATCACATGTGAAGTTCATCAACACAGCAAATCCTCACCAATCTGATTACGAGGCATGGACTCTCGTTTTTTTTTTTAATACAGAAAGTGTGTCGAGAGGGTAAGTTCCAACTAAAGTATGTTAAACATACATTTCCCGTGAATGTTAACAAGGCCATCCAGAAATTTTCTGATGAACAAGCGGAAACATATACAGTCAATAAGTTAATACAGCATCAATAAACCATATGGGGGAGAATATGCTCCCGGGGGGGGGGGGGGGGGGGGGGGGGGGGGGGGGGGGGGGGGGGGGGGGGGGGGGGGGGGGGGGGGGGGGGGG
>JASKGM010035518.1:0-24112 GCA_034509205.1 Ceratonia siliqua
TTTGGGGTTGGTTGGCTGAGAAGAGCCCGCAGGGGTTGTCGTGTTGTCAATTATTCAAAATCATTCCAAACAAACAGACCCTCCATATTCTCTGACATCATAATTCAACTTCTAACGCATTATTCCATTTCCCCAACAACACAACAAAGGAGACCGTACAATTTAAGAAAGGCTAACGGAATGTGATGTTTCTAAGTAATTTTTCATTGTATTCATATATTGTTTTAGTAGCTATGGTTGTAAATATGCTTGTGTATTTTTCTCTAGCATGCCTTGAAATCATGGGTATGATTTCATTTTAACTAGAAACTTGTTTATATGAACATGTACATGGACTTTGGGAATATATATAAGAAAGTTTAAGTGAACATGCAGTTTAATGTTTTGGTTAATTTTATCACCGTGCTTGTGAATTGTGATAATGGAATAGGTAATATGGGTAATTGTGTTGCCAAATTATATTACCAGCAATTATTACTTGGTAATTTTTTTTTGAATATAATAGCAGTGAGTGGAATTATGTTTTGGAAGTATAGGTTTTGATTCTATTCTATGGTTGATTTCTTTCAACCTTGATGACTGTGCTTAAAGTAATTAAATTTATCCTTAGGATAGATTAAGCTTGTACGAAGGCAAACTTGAACAACTTCAAGAATTTAGTAAAGATAAATTCTAGGTTCTAAAAGTAATAGGTGAGTGAGTTTTCTCTATTCTCTACTGTAAGTTTTTTGTATGATTTAAGATTAAATGTCTTAATGAAATTTATCTTATAAGCTCATTTAGGCCATTACATGTGAGTCACGTGACCTTCTCTTATTGAAAATTCAGCATTTCATGTGAAGCTATAGAAAATTCTGGAATTTATTTAATGTGTCATTAGAGCTTAGTCACTTAAATTATATTATGCTACATTGATTGAAAGAAATTGATATACTTTATATATATATTATATATATAAAGTTTGGCTATTATATTTTAAATACAGAGCATTATAGTCTGTCATGGATGTTATGCATCATGGAGTACCTTTTGTATTAAGGATAATGGATAACATACCATATCATGTTTCAAATAATGGAAATGGTCATAGAGTTTTACTCTGTCTAGAATGTTTGCATTGATACAGAGTCTTGTTCTTTTACTTTGTCGTGCGCGTTAGTATCTGACACAAAACTTATTATGTATTGAGTAATATTAGATATAGAGCTAAGCTCTGTCCTGAATATATGTACTTGAAACAGAACTATGCTTTGTCCTAAATAATTGTAATCATATTAGTATTTGTGTTTGACAGAGTTTCCTATGTAAAAGAACTTCGGCTCCACCCTTCCTAATTTACATTTATGTAAATATATATATATTTGATTGATTCTCTTGCTAAGAATATGTTTGCTATAATTTCAATTATATGACGAATTTCAAAATTTATGAATTATTATTTAAAGCTTACAGTTATGTGATAATTTCCCATTCATTGAGTCTATGACTCATTGTCTTACTCGTTTTCTTTACCAGGTTACTTTAAGTCTTTCTAGAAGACGAATGGAGCAAGACTTTGATATTGTGGACAGTTGGGTTAGGGGTGCATGTTATGTTAGTGTCATGTTATCATGTATTGAATAACTAGTTTGGTTGGTATTGTAAGTTTTATTTGTGACTTTTAATCTTTATTGTTATGGTCATGGGGGTTTTGGGTTAAAAGGTGGGCCTATTCACCTTTCCTGTTATTGCTTTGAAATGCACATGTGTATGTTATGTTTTTTTCCATTATATTGCCTGTATATATAAAAGCTTGTAGGAAGTCATTAAATAGTAGTTTCTTAAATCGGTCACGTACCTTGGATTGAAATGTGACAAAAGGGTTATTTATTTATTTATTTATAACTTAACCAGCATGTTGTGCAAGTTGGGCTAGGTCAAGTTTTAGGTTGAGAATAAAAAAAATTTATTACAAAAAAGTCTAAATAAATTTATTTAAAACAATGCAAATATAACATTCTAAATTAAAATAATCATTTCACAAACACAAATTAATAAAATTAATAATATAAATTAAAAAATATGAACTAAAAACCCTAACTTAACCTGTATAAAATGATACAAAATTAATAAAAATATGAAAAATATAGGATTAACATAAGGTTTGGTCCCTATAGTTTAGTCAATTATTAATTTGATTCCTGAAATTTAATTTCAATTAATTGAGATTTTATAGTTTTCATTCATGTCGATTTTATAGAAGTTAGTAAAGTTAAAAGTAGTTAGATGTGAGGTGGTTATGGTTTTTTTCATACCATTCAAATTTTTTTATAATATAACTTTAATATCTTGTGTAACACCAAATATCTTTGCGAATAATGTATCAAAAAATAAATATTTTAAATGTTTGATGTTATGTAAGATATCAAATTAGAAATGATAGTGTGACAAACATCTCTTAATTATACTATGCTATGAATTGACCATACCATCATTAGTATTTTTTTTATATCGCTGTACGGAAATTAGATTTAAAACTTTCTACGAACATTGTAAGTCTTTCATTATTAAACTAAACTTAATAACTTACTATCCTTGATTTTAATGATATAAAAATGATTAAATAAATGATAGATATTAACCATTTTAGTTTTTGTTAACTCCTTTAAAAGATCAAAATAAATAAATTTTTTTTTTTAATTTAGACAACAACTTTTAGTAGTTCTTGCTACTAATGTGCTATCTTTTTATGGTTAGTTGTGCCAAAATATGATGTGTTCATTCTAAAGCTATCCAAGAATTTCTCACACGACAAAATTTATCTTTGAGGATTTGGATCCATTCCTTTTTTCACTGGTATTTTTCTTAAAATTATGGCCATCCACGATACAGCCACGTGAAAAGGCAGGGTGTCTCTTTTGTTTTCCATTTGCAGGGTGCCTCTTTCGTCCCACAGGGGTTTCCTTTTGCCATCCCTACTCCTAATTGCGAAGGAAACTAAGTGGCCTCAAAAATCCTTCTGTTTAGATGCCTGTTTGCATTGTGGTTGAGTCATTGCCATAGGGTTTCTGGGAAATGAAGTCCTCGCTGAGATAGTTGAGGATTGCACTTCACAAGAGCATTGCCAAGGAGAACACAGATTTTCAGTACCTGGTGAAGTTGGATGAGCTTGCTCAGGTTGCCATGGTACTCGTGTGACTTGTTCTGCTTTTATGTTGTAGTTTCGTTGAGTTGCCCCTTGTTTTCTTACAGGCCAAGAATCTTTGTAACTCAAAACAGTCGTTGATAAAATGCAACCAAGAAAAAAAAGAAGAAAAAACACTTGCATATGAAAAACAAAAGAGGAACCTGCCTTCTCACGTGGCTGCATCGTGGCCCTCCATATTTTGTCACTTTGTAAGAAAAGTTGGTAAGTGCAAAATTGAGAAAATAAAGCATACTTTTTATTTATTTATAGTTCTCTTATCTTATTAGGTACAAAAATCGTATAATTTGCAAGATGTCTTACGTTTAAATATCTGTATAATCATTCGTACAAAAAAAAAACCATTGTTTTTGGTTTTTAGTGGATACCGTTGTTTTTCTTCATTACTTCTAAAATGTGTTATATCCCAGCTCAACTTTCTTATTTTCATTTTTATAGTCTTTGCCAGACAAATTACTTTTTTCCCTATATATTCATGGAGTGGCAATGCCATTCATCGTTAAGGTTTTAACATTCAAGTTAAGGTTTCTACAGAGAAGAAGATATGGAAAGTTCAAAATTGTTATTCTTGGTTTTCTCCTTTATTGCACACCAAATTCTCACTGCCAATGTAAAACAACAATTGGTACTAGTAGTGTATGTTTTTGGTGATTCAATTGTAGATGCTGGAACAACAATCATCTAAATACCCAAGCAAAGGCAAATAAGTGGCCATCTGGCATTGATCTTAATAAGGTAACTGGTCGATTCACCCATGGCAAAACTAGAGCAGATTTTCTTGGTAAGTTTCCTACAAGATAAAATTGTTGTGGTAGCTTTGCATGTTGTCATATTTTCTTGCAATCATCGTAATTTTGACTCCAACCACAATTCAAAATCATAATGTACATTACTAGAATTTCAAATTTTTTATTCTTTTTCATATAACCCATATAATATTAAACTTGTGGTGTTTGTTGTTATCTCTGTAGCTATTTATTTGGGCTTACCTCCTCTATACTTGAATCCATCTGATTTTGAAAGAAGTAAAATAAAAACCGGAATAAATTATGCATCAGGAGCATGTGGAATTTTAAACACAATCTGAATAGTAAGAGACTTCTAATTCTCTTATGTTCCATTCTTTTAATAGCATTTGTGAAAATTAATGTTTTGTTTTAGCACTAATTAGTCTCTAACCATATTCTAACTACTTTGTGTGCGAAAGGGGGAATGTTTGTCTCTAGAGCAACAAATCAAATACTTCGCCTCCACTACGACAAAAGATCTTCTGACAGCAATAAAGAATGAAATGAAAGACCACTTAGCCAAATCCAGATACCTTGTCCGTATTGGCCATAATGGTTACAATACTATGTTGAACGGCAACATCACGGCCAAATTTACTCCTCAAGGCTTTGCACACTACCTCATTTATGAAATGAAAAAACATATTAAGGTTCATTCTACATCATTTTACGTGAGTTATTTTCTTTTGAATTCTTTGCAGGCACTATATGATATAAGAGGTAGAAAATTTTCGGTGTCTGATCTTACAATTTGCAAGCCACATCAGTATAAGGATTGCGATACAAGATACTATGCTGACAAGCTTCCTCAAAGGCTACAAACGTTGAAATCAGAACCTCCTTGTTCATTATTTACAATATATGATGGGGTCAACATATTGAAAAAAGTGAAGCAGAATCCAGAAAAATATGGTAAGCAAAGATATGTTTTTATAGTTTCAATAGAATGATTGTCGCATTGTTTTAAATGGGTTTCTTTAATTATAAGTATAATTTCATTCAAGTGTCTCTAAAACATTAATTTATAAAATTGTCTTCTCTTTAATATCTCTAATAATGTTTAAATGTTGCCTTATAATGACATCAATAAAAGAAAAATTTTAAATGCACTGTTTTAGAACACGGTGCCTCTAAAAGTATCATAAAATAATTTATTCTTCTTTAAATGTGCAGGATTCAAGACCCTAAGTGAACCTTGCTATGTGGTAGGCTAGCCTATTTGCCTTAATAGAGCATAATATAATATGTATGATTTGTCTTGTCATCCAACTGAAGCTTTATATGAGATTATTTCAAAGGATTATTTCAATGGAATTTCTTGCAGCCCTTATACTCTTTTAGAATTTGCTAAGGCAGTGCCTCTTTTTTATATTTTTTTATTGAAAAGTTTTGTGCAAGTTATTAGAATACTTCTAGAAATAAAGATTATTTTATTGGTTATTCATAGTCTCATTCTAAAAATTTTCAATTTGTTATCTTTTTTGACATCTTATTTTTATTTTTTTTGGTTATCTTTTATTGTTATTTATTGATCGACTTTTGTTGGTTGAATTACCCTCATCCAAATCCCACGTTGAGAACGAAATGTTAGAAAATAAAATAGTAAGAAAAAAGACACTATAATTATATAGTAATGAAAAGTATTTAATCATCAAAGATACTTGCTAATGTTCTAAAATTCCTCCATTATTTGAATAAATAAGAAGAAATGTAGACAAAAATATACTTGTTACTATAAATATTATTTAAGCTTCATATGAGGTTACTTCAAATGATTGTTTCAATGGAACTTCTTGCAGCCCTTAGACTCTTTAAGAATTTGCTAAGATAGTGCCTTTTATTTATTTATTTAAAAGTTGTGTCTAAGCTATTAAGAATACTTCGAGAAATAGAGATTATTTAATTTCTTGTTCATAGCCTCATTCTAAAACTTTTCGGTTTGCTACCTTTTGTGAGGCTTTATTTTTATTTTTCTTGTTTTCTTTTGTTGTTATTTATTGATCGACTTTTCTTGGTTGAATTGCTGTCCTCCAAATCCTAAACAAAATGTTAGAAAATAAAATAGTGAGAAAAAAGAAGTTGTAATTATATAGTAATTAATGAAAAGTATTTACTTATCAAAGATACTTGTTCCAAAATTCCTTTTGTAATTGAATAAAGGTAGAGGAAGTATATATACCGGTTGCTATAAATATTATTTTAGCTTATTTATAATTTTATCCTTCTACTTTGTTCAGTAATGAAATTTATTCTCTGTAATATTAATTAGAGTAATTTTTTCGTTGTAATTTATTTACTAGAGGAATTCAATTCTTTTAATTTTAATTAATTAAACATAAAAAAGTAATTAGAGAGAGTTCTAACTCAACCAATAAAATTTAATTATTTTCCCTATTTTATATTATTTTTAATTTCATTTATACTTTTCTATTTAATTACAAAAGAATGCGATCAGATTCATATGATCTACATCTGCATGTCAAAAGAATGCCAAACTCGAGCTACTAAGATAATAAAATTGTTTTATGGTGATATTTTTGGGTATACGTAGTTCACAAAATTTTTGTATTTCAAGTTAATTAGAAATGAACATAACTTATATGTTTATTTATGATTGGTCTTGCTTATATATTTTTTATAGACTAAATTTACCAAAATTTTTTTCATAATTTGTGACAGCTATCAAGTCCTAAAAATCTTAGTTGTTCTTTGAATACAGCAAGTGCCTCATGGATGGGAAAGGTGGGAGAAATTGGGGGAATTAGTTATCAAACAAAATGGGAGAGCAAGAATTTCAATTTTAAATTTTTTTAAAAAAGTGAGCATCATATTTTTCAGTTAATAGATGTTGAAAAAAAAATGCAATTTCAAAGTCATAAATTTAAGAATTTGGATCTTATTCGGATTATGTTCTCATTTTGGTATATAAAAATGAGAATGAGGTCCAATCAACTAGGCCTTACTTTTTAAAAAATTGGACCTCACTTCAATTTTTATACACCAAAACAGAAGCATGATCTCATTATTTCTCAAAGAATATAATGGGATCCAAATCTTAAATCTAAAAGGCTAAAAAATATTCCCACTATTCCCAATACTAAAAATTAATACAGTTTGTTGGGAAGCTGAAACAAGGTTAAATAAAAATGAATTTGAATTGCGTTAAAAGTAATTAAGCCATTAAGTATGGTCAATAGTGAGAAATTTGAGTAGTTTTCAGTAACCAAGAAATTTGAATAGATGATTAATTTTGGGAGGAAGGTTATGTTAATTTGTTTTGATTATTCCAACAAATCTTATTAATTTTGATAGCAAGAAGCTGAAAAAGAGTGTCAGATAAGAAAGTCAAGAGGGTTAAATTTGTTTAAATGAGTGTTTCATTGATACTCCTTCCGTTTCAAATTATCTGTCGTTTTAGGAATTTTATTTTGTTTCAAATTATCTGTCGTTTTACATTACCGATGAAGTATTAATTGTTATTTTTTCAACATTACTCTTATTTATTGTTATTTTCAATAGAGTAATAACAAGAGTTTAAATTGACTTTAATAAGGGTAATTTAGTCAAGTACAATTATTTTTTGTTAGAATTGAGGCTATTTAATAGTTACCTTAATTCTTGTACTATTACCTTAAACGATAGATAATTTGAAACGGAGAGAGTAGTTCAAATGACATATGCCACATTTTATTTAATATTTTTAAAAATTTAAAATCTACAAAAATATTAAACATGACACTTGTCAACGAATGCATACGAAAGTTATCTGTTTCACTACCTTCTTTTTAGCTTGTTTTGGAAAAAAAGTGAGTTAAGAAATTCTAGGAAAAATCTGGCCTATTGAAAAGTTAAGGGTGTGTTTGGTTTGTATAACATTTTTTTTGTTTTTAGTTTTTAAAAGTAGTTTTCATTTTCAAATTTTTAAATTTTAGAAAACATGTTTGATTTGTATTTTCATTTTTTATTTTTAAAAAATAAAAATGATGAAAACATATTTGTTTTATAATATTCAATTATATTTTCAAAAAATAAAAATTAAGAAATTAAAGCATGTTTGGTTTGTAATGCTAAATTATGTTTTTAATTGTGTTATTATTTAATAAAAAAATTAACTTTTTTTATAAAAAAATATTTTTCATACAAACTGTGTGAACAAAATGATATATTTTCAATTTTAGTATACTAATAGTTCCACATCAATAATTATTCCATCCAAAATAATTCTAATGTTGTACGACGTTAAATTTAAATATTAATTACTATTCTCACAATAATATCTTAATTACATAAAGTCCCACAAAAATATTATCTTGATTATTTATTTCATTTTATTTATTCATCTCACTCAGTCTAAGACTTTATTATTTTAATGAGTGCATTTATGAAATTTTTGTGATAGATAACTTTATGAAAATTTTTTTAGTATATAATAAATTCTTAAGTAAATGTAAAAGTTACTAATGTATGTCTAAGAAAAAGTTTTTATTTTGACTAAAGTATACTTTTAATCTTTAAAATTTGACGTAAATTTTAATTTGGTTTTAAATATTTCATTTATGTTAATTAAGTGTTATATGTTGTTTTAAAATTATTTTAACGTCATAATAATTTTTAACTTCGGTAATAATACTAACAAAAAATGACACGTGACTAAATAAAGTCTTAGATGATAATATTTATTTTCTACATCATAACATGTAATATATATTCCAATCAATCCAAATCAAAACCTTAATAGAAGCTTAGAAACCTTATATGGTACTGGGAGAATGGGAGAAAGACGAGGTGTAGAAGAATGTACTGTAGTATTAGTTTATTCGACACTGCTTGTTTGAGCTGGAGGGTTCATAATCTGATCGTGTAAAGTTGATGAAAGCTCCTTCATTTGTTGCTTGAAAATAACAAATGATCTTTGTAGAGACAAGTTGTTTAAACCAGATATTAAAAGATTAGCTAAGATATTCATATAGAAGTAATTGACTTCATTAGTCACATCCACTGGTCCTTCATAACTTCGAAAATGTTCTCATATTAAGAGAATATAAGATAATGATGCTATAGCAAACTCTTGAACCACAGTACAGACAAAAAATGGCGTAGTAGACATTTAGAGATGCTGTAAACCCACTAAACCATGAAAGTCCCCAAGGAAAATTGAAGCAGCAAAACTTGACTGAAACCCCAAAAAACTCGACGCTTTTTAGAAACACCAGCAGTTTTGCCCCTGCGTCCTGTGGTCTTGCTGTGCTGTCCACGATTAATTGATCAAGTTCAGCAGCTGATAGTTCACCAGCTCTGCAGTAGACCATTCGGAACTAAATTTGGTTAGATTAAAACAACAGTTTCAAATTCTAAACATAGCAAATTATGCAGTCCACAAGCTCAATTTTAGATGCCTACTCAATGTAAAGAATTATAAAACAGTTTATTGTAATGGAAAAGCACCATAAGAAATGGCTATGCTATCAATGTTGTAGCTCTCAGAATTCAGTTTCTGTTATTGATATCTATGCTACCACCCCTGTAGTCCACATTATACAACCAGGTACCAAAGTTCCAAGACCAGCCATCTTCTGTCATCATTCTTGTCTCCTAGCATCTTCTTGTGTCCAACATGGGTATGCAACTGAGCTGGAACTACTCAACTGGTTCCAAACCTCAAGAAGATAGCACAACTCGGAATAGAAAAACAGAGAATTGAATGGCCAAAAAATCAAGAACTCTTTTATTGATTGTAGCACAACGTGAGCAACACAGAGAAGATGCTGTATTTAAATAATCAAATAAAGAATGAATGACAGCTTGACTTATACCGTAAAGAGGAAACTAATCTTAAGACAATTGACCATAAAGAATCAAATGACACCTTTTGGGGGTACGTACTTACCTAGTAAGACAGTTTTGGTTCTTTCTTTCTTTATTTTTGTTCATTATCATCTTATTAAACAAAAGGCGATAATTAAAATACATTAAATTTTTAAGTACAAACAATCTAGGATAATCATCTTTAGGATGGATATTGTGGGGTGCCTAACACGTAATTAGACTCCTAAACCCTTCCTCTAGTTTCAAGGGCTAGTGTCTTGTTTTCTTCTATTTTTAAGGATCCTAATTATTTTTCTTATTAATTGATGGAGACTATATTTTTTCCTTTGCATTTTCCCTTACGTGCCTAAAGTCATAAAATGAAGGATTTTCACCGGCCGTTACGTTGTGACACTAACCATAAGTTATAAATGATGCCCATGGCCCAGCCATACTACATTGAGTTGAACCCACAGTTTCAATTATTTCATTTAGTAACATAACATATTTCTTTTAAGAGTCAACTAAAAAAATGCAACATGACTTCCATTAACTATGCATAGAAATGAAGTCTTGCAAGAAACTTGCTCATAATATCAGATACTCCTATCATAGTAGAAATATGTGGTAAGCCTTTTATCATTAGGTATAACTTGATAGCATCCATGTAGGAAGAGCTCCTCAAAATGCCAAATTCAAGATGAGGGTGTCTATAGCACACAGAGAGAAGGTGTGTTAAAATAAGGGTTGTGGCTACGAAAACTATTATCAACAATGGCCCTGCAATCCAACCTAGCGGTGCCATACACCATGCTAGTGACAGAACAAGAATATGATGGACAGGGAATGAAAAAAAAAACAAGGCTCACCAGGTCTTGTAGAACAAACAAACCCCAAACAGAACAAGCCCAAATTTAAAGCAAGAAAATGCATCAAACAATCCCCAATCAGAATAAGCCCCAAAAATTAAAATTAAAACTCAAAAGTTTCAATACTTACAATACTTGTTGGAGTTTGGCAAGAGAAACACGAAGAAGATGAACATAGAGAAGATAGGTGACGCGCGAAAACAACACAGTGAAGACGAGCTGTAGTCGAGAGAGACGAAGAAGACGAGTTGTAGTCAAAGAGACAAGGAAGTCGAGTTGTAGTTGAGAGAGATGAAGAAACGAGTGGTTCCAACTTTTCCTTCTTTTTACTAAATTGCCACCGCATTTTCAATGTTTTTCAACATATTTACAACTTTTCCACCGCGTCTTCAAAATACTTGTTTTAGTTTTCAAAATTTTTAATAAGAAACATTGAAAATAACTTTTTGTTGTTTTAAAATTTTTAGCCTTTTTATAAAAATTTTTCAAATTTTCAAAATTTTTAACCAAACATGTTTTCAATGATGTTTCCTATTTTTAGTGAAAACGAAAACAGGAAAAAGGCAAACCAAATGCACCTTTAAGATTCCCGATGTTTGGATTATACTTTTCGACAAAAGATATGTTTACAATGTCACAAGTCTCTAAATAAATAAAACATGCAAGGATTACAAAGTGAAACCTCTTAAGAGTTTAAATTTCCATAGCACACCCAAAAAAGTTTATAAAAGTGTGACACTTTATTAACTTCTCATATTAATATATTGTTTTTTTATTATATTATAATAGAACAATAGATAATAGATGTATAGTGTCTTTTTCATGTAGACATTGCATTATAATGATTCATGATGACAAAGACAACGGTTTACACCCTGACAACACAAAAAAAGAAGAGAGAGAGAGAGAGCAAATATTCATTAGAAATGATAATTAATAACCTTTCCACCACATCACAACAGCAAACTTAACAAAAAGCAATTAGAGAGATATTTAGAGAGAAAAAAATGAAAGGTTAGTACTTAGCTAGCTCACATTTAGAAGCACATAGTCATCCTATGATGAGTCTAGCTCTATCACTTTCATTGTATTGAGCATCTATCTCAACCAAGCTCTTTGCATAGCATAGTTGAAGACCTTGTGGAAATAATTGGCCGCACTAATAGGAGGTTGAGCATTAAAACCACCACCAACATTATATATAATGTTGAAATATTGTAGGCCTTTGCAGGAAGGTTCTAATTAGGGTGCTATAATTGTATAGTGATTAGAATCCCTTTGATTAAGGGGTAAATAACCTAGTAATTAACCTTTTGTAATTAGGAATTCTTTTGTAATTAGGAGTTAATTTCTATCCTTTAATACAATTTCTATCCTTTTATATGTATGGCACCTTGTGTTCATATTAATGGTGTTATTCTTTTGTAACCATAATTGGAAATACAGAGCTATTCCACGTTTTCATTCTTTGTTTTCTGATTTCCTTTCTCCACATGGTATTAGAGCCTTCATCCTCAGACAATTTTAACATTTGCCTTCATTGCCATCTTCCCTCTTTTTTGGAACCTTAAGATCTGGGTGGGTAGTCACCTAAGTGATACCTTTGGTACCTTCAGAAATTGCGACCAGCTTTTCATTCGAATGTTGCCGTCATTCACCATAGCACGCGCCACCTTCAGCTTGCTACTCCGTCACCCATGCTTAAGCGTTTTATTTACCTGTAGTTCAAGCTAGACACCATTGATGCCTTGTTTTTGACCTACCCATACTTAGCCTTTATTGTCAAGCCTTTTTTTGCCTTCATTGCAACTTTAAACTAGTATTATTTGATATTATTGGTACTGTTTCTTGTTTCTGGTACTGTTTATTGTGAATATTTGGTACTAGTTACATTGACCTTCATTGTCATTACTATTCTTGTGAAAAAAAAGAAAATTTTTTTTTGAGCTTGTTCATTACTCAGCATGTCTGAAGTTGAGGATACTTCCTTTCATACCACCATGATTCACCCTGAAAATGTGAAACCTCAGACTTTTGGAGAACTTCAGTTCATCTAGGCAGCATACCTTCTAAATGACAAAAATTATCTTAAGTGGTTTCAATTGGTCTGCACCTTCCTAAAGGGAAAAGGAAATCTCAATCACCTTCTAGGAATAGGACCACAGGTGACAGGTCCCTCATTTACTGCATCAGATGAAGAAGACTCGATAATCATGGCTTGGTTATGGAATTCCATGGCACCAGAAATTAGTGATACATGTATGTTTTTACGCATTGCAAAGAATATTTGGGAGTTAGTTAAACAAACCTACTCTAAGGTTCAAGATGCTGCCTAAGTCTATGAATTAAAAGTCAAGGCCTTCTCCACTAAGCAAGGAAACAAATATATCACTGAATATGCTAATCTCCTTAAAGGGTTATGGCAAGAATTGGACCATTACCATTGCATCAAGATGAAGTATTGAAGATACAACCACACTCAAACGTGAGGTTGAGAAAGATCAGATATATAAGTTTTTGGCTGGCCTCAATACTAGGTATAATCTGGTTAGGGTTAAAATTATGGGAAAGGAAGAGTTGCTTCTCTGAATGCTACTATTTCCATTATTCTAAGTGAAGAAAGTAGATGAGGGGTAATACTTGAACCTAAAATTATTGATACCTCAGCCCTGTTAACTAATTAGACAACTAGTTGAGGTACAGATTCCAATAACAGTGGGAAAGCAGAACTCTCTAAGACATCTGGTGGTGATAATAGTAATAACCTGTGGTGCACTTACTGTAAAGAACTACTGCATACCAAGGAGAATTACTGGAATTACATGGTAAGCTTTCTACTTCGAGCAAAGAGTAGGGCTATAAGGGGGGACAACCACAGAATCAAGGAGAGGCACATCTAGCCACCACCTAAGTGGAGGAAAACAAGGCTCATAAGAAAAAAGAACTCTACCTCTTAAAACTTCTACATCCATAGGTACCTATTCTTTGGCACACTTAGGTAAATTCTCTTTTGGACTAAATACCTCAGATAGTGGTTTTTCAAATTCTTGGATTATTGACTCTGGAGCCATCGACCATATGACACATTCCTCTAATAAATTTGGTACTTATACTTTGTATCCTAGCAATAAAAAAATAAGTACTACCAACGGTTCCCTAATCACCGTGACAGGTATTGGAGATATCTAGAGTAGTACCTCATTTGTTCTTAGGGATGTTCTTCATGTCCCTAAACTCTCTACTAATCTTGTGTTTATTAAAAAACTATCCCTTGACTTGAATTTCAAAGTAACATTTTTTTCCACTCAATGTGTATTTCAGGACCAGGGTTCGGGGAAAGATGATTGGGCATGCTAAGTAGCAGGACATATTATACTACCTTGAGTCACCTGAAAACCTGGGTAGTAGTAAGAACAAGTCTCCTCTTTCATTTCTTTCTGAGTATTCTCACAGCAATAAAGATATAGTATGGCTTCACCACCTTCAACTCGGTCATTCTTCATTTGGAACTTTTAAAACTATATTTCCTTCTTTATTTAAAGGGTTAGACATTGAAAGCTTTCATTCTGATATATGTAAACTAACCAAACATAGACGTGTAAGTTTTCCAAATAGTAATAAAAGAAGCTATACTTCTTTCTCTTTAATACATAGTGACATATAGGGTTTATCCACAATTCCAAATATCTCTAGGGCTAGATGGTTTGTTTCTTTTATTGATGATTGTACTAGAGTCACTAGGCTATTTTTGTTAAAATCCAAATCTGAAGTAAGTGATGTTCTCCCTAATTTTCATGCCATGATCAAAACTCAATTTGAGGTATAAATCAAAAGGTTTAGATTTGATAATGCACAAGACTACTTCAATCAAACCTTGTCACCTTACTTTAAACAATAAGGGATTATTCATGAGTCTTCTTGTGTTTACACTCCATAACAAAATGGTGTGCCTGAACGAAAAAATGGTCATATTTTCACCACCACCTGAGCCTTTTTGTTCCAAAACATTGTTCCCAAATGATACTAGGGGGAAGCAGTTCTTACAACTACTCACCTCATAAACAAATTACCATATAGAGTTTTGGGATTCAAATGCACTATGGAAGCACTTGCTTAGTTCTACCCTGACATTAGTACCACAAATCACCTTGTTCCTCAAATATTTGAGTGTGTGTCATTTGTTCACATTTCACTGTCAAAATAGAGGTAAACTTAACCCAAGAACTATTCAATGTATTTTTGTGAGGTATTCAACTCAAAAGGGATACTAGTGCCATCATCCTCCTACCAACAAGTTTTTTGTCTTTACCAATGTGACCTTTGCTGAGCATGAGTCATACTTTACTTAACCTTATCTTCAGGGGGAGACCACATTCTTGGAAGATAAGGATAATACTTTTTTCTTCTAGACCTACCTTCATCTCAACCACCATCATCTATGCCTACATCATCTCAGCCTATAGGTGATGTTACAGATAACCCACGATTCTCTCTGGTGTACTCAAGGGGGACAAATCTTATTCCTGAACCAGAGCAGGTCCCATCATCAGCCTTTAACTTTAGAGATGAGGTAACAACTCCTGACCCTTCCTCTACAGCTAAACCTATATATGATATTAATTTACTTATTGCTGTTAGGAAAGGAAATCGAGAATGTACTAAACATCCTTTATATCCTCTTTCACACTTTGTGTCCCTTGAAAAATGTTCACCATTTCATAGAAGGTTCCTTGTAAGTCTAAATGCTGTGTCCATTCCTACTATACTATCTGAGGCTTTCTCCTGTGAACATTGGAAAAATGCCATGGCTGTTGAAATGAAGGTTTTGAACAAAAATCTGACCTGGGAAGTGTTAGACTTATCTAGAGGAAAAAGGCTAGTGGGATGCAAATGAGTTTATATTGTGAAGTATAAGGTAGATGGCACTCTTGAAAGGTACAAAGCTAGGTTAATTTCCAAGGGATACATTCAGATATATGAGATAGACTATTAAGAAACTTTTGCTCCTGTTGCTAAGATGGACATAGTTAGAGTCTTGCTATCCCTATCAGCTAGCTATGATTGGTACTTGCAACAATATGATGTAAAGAACACCTTCTTGCATGGGGACCTTGAGGAACAAATATATATGGAAATTCCACCTGGATTTAGTGGGAATCTAGGCACTAACAAAGTATGCAGGTTCAAGAAGGCATTGTATGGATTAAAACAGTCCTTTAGAGCTTGGTTAGGGAGATTCACCAAAGTGATGATAAATATGGGATATAAACAGAGCCAAGGTGACCATACTCTCTTCATCAAACACTCAAAATTTGAGAGAGTCACGATTCTTTTGGTGTATGTTCATTATATTATAGTGACAGGAAATGATGAGATAGAAAAACAAGCCTTGAAACACAAGTTAGAGAAAAAGTTTAAAATTAAAGAACTAGGGAGATTGAAATACTTCCTGGGAATTGAAGTTGTACACTTCAAATAGGAAATCTTTATTTCGTAACAGAAGTACATTGTTGACCTCCAAAAAGAAGTAAGAAAATTAACTTGCAAACTAGCTAGTACATTAATAGATTCTAATCACAAACTCGGAGAACCAGAAGGGGGTGTAGATGTTGACAAGGAAATGTATCAACGATTAGTTGGAAGTCTCATTTACTTATCTTACACTAGGCCTGATATTGCCTATGTTGTGAGTATAGTAAGTCAATTTATGGATAATCCAAAAGAATTTCACTTGCAATCTAGAGGATACTACATTACCTTAAAGGAACTCTAGGGAAAGGAATCTTGTTTAAAAAGAGTGATGGGCTTTTACTTGAAGCATATACAGATGCTGACTATGCTGGATCAATGGTCGATAGGAGGTATACCACTGGGTATTGTATTTTCCTTGGTGAAAATCTAGTCACAATAGAGGAGCAAGAAATAGAATGTTGTAGCCCAGTTTAGTGCAGAATTAGAATTTCAAGCAATGACACAAGGAGTTTGTGAGTTATTGGCGGAAGATTATCTTGAAAGATTTGAAGATTAAGTGGGATGGTCCTATGAAACTTTATTGTGATAACAAATTAGCAATCAGTATTGTACACAACCTGGTGCATGATAACAGAACACATTGAGGTGGACAGACACTTTATCAAGGAGAAATTGAACAATTATTTGATTTGTACACCATATGTGCCCATTAATTCTCAACTTGTGAATGTGCTTACCAAGGATTTGAGTAATTCTTTGTTCCAAACAATTATTGCCAAGCTAAGAATGGATAATATCTATTCATCAGCTTGAGAGGAAGTATTGAAATATTGCGGTCCTTTTCAGGAAGGTTGTAATTAGGGTGCTATAATTGTATAGTGATTAGAATCCCCTTAATTAAGGGGTAATTAACCCTATAATTAACCCTTTTGTAATTAGGAGTTAATTTCTTTCATTTTATACGTAAGGCACCTTGTGTATATATTAAGGGTGTTATTCCTTTATAATCATAATTGGAAATACAAAGTTATTCCACGTTTTCATTCTTTGTTTTCTAATTTCCTTTTTCCACATATAATTCCCTATTCTCCATGAGAATTTGTTAGATACCAGGGGTATTTAGGAAATATAACATAAGTATTTTAAATAATGGTAGTTATAAGGAAGTTATTTAAGGAGTTTTGTATAAATTTGAGAGGAAGGGTGTAGAGAATGTAGGCATATATTGAATGGGATTTGGGAAGAGTCCCAGCCTCTCGAATGCTAGGAATAAGAGTGTCCGACCACTTGAAGTGTCGGGTTTATGTCTATGTATATGCTATAGTATTGTGTAATTCTATGTTGTAATTGTGTTTTGATATCTATAATATATGAGTTCAATACCATATTCCAAAAGATGGCATTATTGGTTTGTAACAATGGTTCATAGCATAAGATCCGTTGGGGAAGGTCTCGGCTAAGGAAGTGCTGGTTTTAGTTTATCTCTGGGTTTTTGTTTTTGAGAAGGAATGATGATACAAGATCCTTAACCTCAAGAACTTCAAAGATGAAGCAACTTTAACTTCACCCAATATCAAACGACGAACACAGGAATATGCACGAAGGCGCTGCGTGACAAACAACGGTTCCATATGTTGTCGACAATGATGGAAAGGGCTGAGAGAGTAGCTGGCAAATGCTGCTTCGAGATGCTCTAGTTTTTCGTCCTTGCCATCTACTTTGCAAGAATGATTACATAACAGACGTTGTCAACAATGATGAGTTCTAGTTCTGGCAATGATGATTGCATGTAAATATCATATTTTGTCCAGCTTTTATTATTATTATTATAATTTATTATTTAAAAAAATTTCAAAAATCCAAAAAAATAAAATGCAAATATACAAAAAAAAGTAATAATAATTAAAGTTGCAATTTACAAAAAGCTGAAAAAGATAAAAAAATAGAAAAGAAAAATAAATTTTTTTAGAAGAAATCCTTCGCCTTTGTTTTTTTGGCCAAAAAGAATTCCTTCAAACCCAATTATGCTTCAATAGCCAATTCCTTGCTTCTGCCTACTGTGCCTTACTAACTAGCCCACTTAACAAACCATTCAGCTCAAATCCAAAACCCATATTCTCAATCCCATTTTCAACCAAAGTATAGTAGCAGCGCACTCTTCAATCTGGTCCAAACCAGTTAACCCTGTTCAAGCATATAACCCATCATTTAACCTACCCATCCCCTCCTAACTTTCGTCTAACCAAAGCCGCACACCCATGCTCTGTTGCTCTTCTCCCCTTATGATTTATTTCTTTCCCTCCTCACTCTCGGAAACCAAGTCCTTCTAGCTACCTTGCCATTTCCCTCTCACCCTTGAGTAAGTGCTGCTCACACTTTCTTCACCTCACGCACATAGCTCCTTCACTTGCTCTGCCATGCCATTCCCTATCTTCATGCTGCAAATTCACCACTCTCACCCCCTCTCTGACCCTTCTCCCTCACACGCCACCATTTACGCCACAAGCAACCTTCACACTGCAACCTTTGGATTCAAGAACTCCAATCCCTTCTCACGCCATCTCGGGTCACATGACAGCAGAGAAGAAATGTCGTTATTCGGCTATAAAATGGGAGGGGAGATCGATTTTGGAAGAGGAGATTTTTTCAGGAAATTTCAAAAGGGATTAGGTTAGTCGAGAGAGTTAGGATATTTGGCTTACTAAAGAGGGTTCGGTGGGTTTGAAATTTGAAAAAGGTTTGTTTTCTTTTTAGGAAGGATTTTTTTTAATTCTTTCTTTTGTTTTTGTTGTTGGGCTGAAATCATTTTATTGTTTCCACTGATTCATACCTATGTTCTTGATTTTTTATCTGTTGGTTGAAATTTGTTTTTAATTATGTTTTGGTTATGAAATATGGTGATTTGAATTTGATTCTAATTTATGGTTCCTAGAGTTATTATTTAAAACTTGGTCCTGATTCAATTTAAAGGACATGATTACCTGTAATTTGGGTATGATTGAAGTTTGGTTTCATCTTTTTTGCTAATTTGATGTTAACATACACCTTATGTCAATGGCTGAAATGGATTTAGTTTCTTAGTTTAAGCATGATCATAAAGGATTTCAACTAGGTGCAGATATGGTTTCAAATCATGTATCCTATGGCCGTCTAGCAATAAACACCCTTCTTGGTATTCAGTTCTGAATCTGATATTTGCATGAGTTAATTCTTGGTTGAAATTTCTTTTCATCCTTTGGTATTCCTTTGTCACATTTGGAGTGCTTTAAGTGATGAGTTGATTCACGTTTATAATATTCTTTCTTTCCCAATTCCCTTTTTACCCAACTATAAGGCCTAAACCCTCGCATGTACATTTCACTCTATTTTACTTATTTAGTTATCTATTTTTCTTCTGCTTTAGTGTGCTTTCCTTCATTGTTTTGGTTTGTGAATATGGTCTTCAAGCCATCCTAAGAAAAGTGCTTGATGCAGATGAGAGATTCTTCCAAAAAAAATATAGGGTTCTAATAATCTTTTGGTTGAAAGAAATAATTGGTCCAAAGAATTTTGTTTTTGAAAATGAACACAAGAAGGTTCGGTATCTTCGAAAAAGATTTAACTTATGAGCTTGTGGGCCTAATTTTCATTATGCCTTGAATGCATACTTTAGGGTACATGAAGTAAATGGGGTTCCAATAACCCATCTAATCATCTCATTACACATAGTTGGTCTTATTTGAGTTGGGTTCCAAGGATCCCCATGGGCCATATTTTCTTAAAAGGCTAAAAAACCTAAGTTCTTTTCCAAGTGTTAAGGGCTCATTTTGATGAGTCTTTTGTTTGTAACTCAATTTTTGAAAAGGGGAATTATGCTACCATCCCCCCTCCAACAACTGTTCATTTTTCATTTTTTTCATCTCACCTCTCCTTTTTTTTTTTGGTTGTTGTTTGCATTATTTATTTATTATATTTTTTTAGAAAATTCTTTAGATGTTTTTGTATTTTTCTTGAAAATTTTTAATTTTTTAAAATCCGTGATTCTTCTTGAATTTTTTTGGTTGTGTTTATTTTTTTGATTTTTTTTAGATTTACAATTAATTTATCATTATTAAAAAATAAAAAGAAATTATTTTTTTAAAAAATTTATAAACTGGAGTAACACCTTTTGAAAGTAATTTGGGAACTTAGGACCTAAAGCCTATTTTCATAATAACCTTGTTTTCTTTTCAAGGAAATAAAAAAAATCAATAAATTAATAATAATAAGGGACTTTTGAAAATAAATTGAAAGTTAGATATTTGGTTGCTAAAAAAAATTTTTATGGGTCCTTTTGGGTCATTTTTCTACTGCTGCCATGTCACCAACCACAGAAGTTTCAATACTTTCATTTTTACTCCAAAGATTTTAGAAATATCATTTTGGCCCTAATATTTTAAAATTTTCATTTTGGTTCCAAGCATTGCAAAAATTTCAATTTTGCCTCAAAGCTTTTGAAAATTAGATTTTGACACAAAATAATAAATTGCTTATTTCTTCAAACATTTTGTGGAGAATTGTTCTCTCATTTTGTTAAGCTCTCTGTGAAAATTTATTTTTTTCATATTGTCTTAATTCCTTTCAAACATTATGAGGATAGTTATTCTCTCATTTTTTAAAGGTTTATGTGAAAATTTATTTTCTTATATTGTTTATTTTCTTATAAATATTATGTGCTGAATTGTTCTCTCATTTTGTCAAGTTTTATATAAAGATTTATTATTTTATATTGTCTTAATTCATCCGTGGGCTTTGGATGGAGGTTTATCCCTTCACAGTGTTCTATCTTCTAAAGATGCATAGAAATTTATTATTTCACATTATCTAAAATAGTTTCGCCTTAGGGAAGAGATCATATATCCTTCATAGGCAAATTTTCATCAAATCCTTTTGAACTATGTTGGCCTTGATCCCTTTAGGGGGACATAGGCATTTACACAGTAAGACAGGTTTGGTTCTTTCCCACTTTATGCAAAACATTTTCGCCTTAGGGATCATGAGCTCCCTAGGCAAATCTAAATACTGGCGTCCTAGGGAATGAATCATATATCTTCCCAAGGCATGATCTCATTAAAACAAATCTCGAACTATGTAAACCTTGATCACATAGGGGTACGTAGAAACTTACACAGTAAGACATGTTTGGTTCTTTCATTTTTTATTTTTTCATTATCACATTAACAAAAAAGGAGGTAATTAAAATACAACAAATTTAAGCACAAACAATCTAGGGTAACCATCCTTAGGGATGGACACAGTGAGTGCCTAATACATTCCTCATACGTAATTAGACTTATGAATTATTCCTCTGGTTTCAAGGGCTGGTGTTAGGTTTTTAAAAGATCCCAATTATCATTCTAATTAATTAGTGGTGATTTTATTTTTTTAATTTCTGTATTTTTCTCTTTTGTTTTCCTAAGGTCATGACAATGCCTTTTCATTAAACAGTAAAGACAAACTTAATGCTGATGTTAGTATCCTGGGTTCCTGCAATGGTAAAATTTGTGTTCATGAATGCTATGCCTCAATGCCTAACCTTTTGGTATGGAACCCAGCAACCAGGCATTTAAGATGACCCTCGACCACCCAAGGGTTTGCTACCATTTAAAGCTTCAACATGTTGTCTCAAAGGCTTTTGTTATAGTCCGAGCAACAATGATTACAGGTTAGTAAGGATACACATTCTTCATGACTGTATGGGTTGGGGTGATTCTGTGGATGAAATCTGCGTTTGTCGAGCGGAGATGTTCTCGCTAAAAAGTGGGTCTTGGAAAGAAACTGGCGGCTGCAAGTTTCAAGGTCTCATCCTTATGTTTTGGAAGATAGATCTCTGACAGTAGTTAATGAAGCTTTGTTTTGGATGGCAATGGAGGAAAGGGGCTCAGTTCAAAGCCAAGTGGTTATTTGTTTTGACACAGCCAGCGAATCTTTTAAGAAGATAAGGATGCCATCTTCTGTTGATTGCAGCGCAGAAGTGTACAAGAAAGTCACAGTCTATAAGGATTCAATTGCTATGCTTATTTATTCAAGCACCGATCATAGTATGACATACTATTTAGATTTGTGGGCATTTGAAAGTGAAGAACAGTGTTGAAGGAAGGTGTAGAGTGTAGAATATTTTTCAATATCAGAGCGTCCGTCGGATATATGAAAAAATGAAATTCTCACGGAGAAAGGGGAAATTATATATAGTGGTGGAGGTGGTTTTAATGCTTAGCTTCCTATTAGTGTGGCCAGTTATTTCCATAAGGTCTTCAACTATGCAGAGAGCTTGGTTGAAAGTGACAGAGCTAGACTAACAGGATGAGTATGTGCTTCGGTGCTTGGTGCTTCCGAATGTATGCTAGCTAAGCGCTAATCATTCACATTTTTGCTCTAAATATCTCGGACTGCTTTTTTATTTAGTTTGTGGCTGTGATGTGGTGGAAACGTTATTAATAAACATAAACTTTCAACACTTTTTTTTTTGGGTACAAAAGATGATAAGAAAGTTAGATTCCAAAATCTCCAGAAAATTACTCAAATTTCTCACTATTTACCATACTTAATGGCTAACTTCTGACGCAATTCAAATTCATTTTTGTTTAAAATTGAAATGCTTGCTCTCCCATTTTTTTTGATAATTTCCTTCAATTTCTTCCACCTTCCCATCATGAGGCCTTTGCTGTATTCAAAGAACAACGAAGATTTTTTAGACCCAAAATGTTATAGCTGACACTAATTATGATAAATTTTTATGTAGATTTAGTCCATAAAAATGTATAGACAAGATCAATCAAAAATTTTTGTGTGTTTATTTCTTATAAATCTGAAATACAAAAATTTTGTTGACTATGTCTACTTAAAGATAGTTTTTATGCTAGTCATGAGTATTGCTACTTCATGAGTAGTTTTTTAATTTTGTTTTTTTATTGTTCTTATAATTTTATTTTAAGAAATAGTTTAAAAGAATCTAAAAATAATTTAAAAAAATAATTTTTTTTCATAACATAAGTATTCAAAAATAAATTAAAAAAGGAAAAAACAAAAAAAAGTAAGAAAAAAATTCTTTTAATTCTTTAACTTTTTTTTTTCAAAATTTTTCAAAATTTCTTAAATTTTTTCTAAAAATAAAAATTATAAGAAAAAAAAACAAAAAATAAAAAATTACTCATGGAGTGGCAATATTCATGAATAACAAATCAACATACTTAAAAATATCATAATAAATCATTTTTACTATCTTAGTAGCTCCAGGATTCTTTTGACATGCCAATGGAGTTCATATGAATCTGGTCACAATAATATTTTATAATAAAATAAAATAATATAAATGAAAATAATAAATAATATAAATAGGAGCACCATTTAAATTTAATTAGTTATGTCAGAACTCACTTTAATTAATAATTTTATGTTTAATTTATTAAAATTAGAAGAACTGAATTATTTTGATAAATAAATTAGAAGGACAAAATTACTCTAATTAATATTACAGAAAATAAATTACATTACAAAACAAACTAGAAGAATAAAATTGTAATTAAGTTAAAATAATATTTATAGCAACAGGTATACTTCGTCTACTATTCAATTATAAGAGGAGTTTTAGAACATTAGCAAGTATCTTTGATAATTAAATACTTTTCAAAACTATATAATTATAGTTTTTTTGTTACTATTTTATTTTTTGACACTTTGTTCTCAACGTAGGATTCGGAGGAGGGCATTCAACTAGCATAATTCGATCGATAAATAACAGTAAAAGAAAACAAAATAAAATCAAAATAAAATGTCACAAAAGATAGCAATTTGGAAAATTTTAGAATGAGGATATGAACATGAAATTAAATAATCTGTATTTCTTGAAGTATTCTTAATAACTTACACAACTTTTAAATCAAAAAATATTAAAAAGAGGCAAATTCTAAAAGAGTATAAGGGCTGCAAGAAGTTCCATTGAAACAATCCTTTGAAATAATCTCATATAAAGCTTC
>JASKGM010035529.1:0-24112 GCA_034509205.1 Ceratonia siliqua
TTTTCGAAATGTTTCGAAACGTTTCCGTTTCCTGAATAACCGAAACGGTACCTCGAAACGAAATTTAATACCTTGGCCAAAACAAATCAAAATTTTCAAGTGGTTCAAAGGCACCCTAACAGAAAGCCAGATTGGATGGAGGACATTGTATGGGAATAGATGAAGGTTCATTGGGAGTATGCTAAGTTCCAAGCGAGGGTCGAGCAAAATAAAAATAATCATGATTTGTGTGTGGGTGCTTCGTTTTATAATGATGGTTTCATATCATATGGTGTTCATTAAAAAAGAATGTTTGTATTTATTTGATTGAATAATATTTTATTTTTATTTAACTGAATAATATTTATATTTAACTAAATAATATTTATATTTAACTGAATAATATTTTTTATACATTTATTTTTTAATTATATTATAATTAATTTTCATTAAAATATTGTATTTAATTTATTTATTATTTATAGTGTTTGTGGATTATATATATATAATTTTTTTCCTAGGAATTTTCCTGCACAAACAATCTGTATGAAAATTTGCAGGAAACTATGTTAGCGATTTTCATGCAGATTTTCCCAGGAAAAAAATCTACAGGTAAGCTCTTCCGGATTTTCCTATGAATTTTTTTTTTCACATGAAAATACACAGGAAAATTATCTATGATCTTTTTTCTTGCAGAAAAAATTCACAGGGAATCAGTGTTTTTCTTGTAATAAAGGTTAATGTAATTTTTGGTCTCTACAATTTCATTCAACTTTCAGTGTAGTCTATATTATTTAATTTTTTTAATTGAATCCTTACAGTTTTAATAACTTTCACTTTATTCCCTATAGTTTAATTTTATTTAATTGAGTTCTTACAGTTTCAATAACTTTCACTTTGATCATTATAGTTTACTTTCATCGAATTGATTTCTTACAGTTTCAATAACTTTCACTTTGGTCATTTTTGTTAAAGATCCACTTAATACCGTTAATATCATTGTTGAAGTGATAAAAAATTAACTATATAATAAATTTACACAGAAATATGTTATGTGATTAATTTTTCATTATTTTAATAATAATATTAACAATATTAAATAAATCTTTTACAGTATGAATAAAAATAAAAATTATTGATATTATAAGAATTTAATTTAACAAAATTAAATTATAAGGATTAAAATAAAAATTATTAAAATTATAAGAATTTAATTGGATCAAATTTAATTATAAAAAAAATTTTAAAAATATAAGTACAAAATATATTAACCCTCCAATTTAGGATCACTTCAAATAAGCTACCCACGATATATTGATCCTTCCTCCTCTGAAAAGCAAGGTAGCTTTTAGGCTCAAATTGTCCTATTATGACAACTAACTCTCAACTGCGGCAAGCTGCAGCAACACCATAAAATGTTTCACCTTTTTTTCACCATCCTGAACTTTCAATGAGATATCTGACTCAGTGGGTCATGCTGCTTCAAGAAAATAAAAATTACTTTTTTAATAAAAATTCTTATTTTTTATCAATAAAAAATTAATTTTAAATAATATCATATTTTATTTTTTGCAATGGGATGAGAGTGAAGTAAAAAATTATTTTTTTTCTCATAAAGCAAAATAAAAAAATATTATTTATACAAAAATACCTATACTCATTAAAAACTAAAAATATTTTCGTAAATATTAATAATACAATTAAAAAAAGTTTAACCAGATTTTTTTGTTACAAGTCTTTTAAAAAATAGATTCTTAAAGAAGATAACTAGGATGAAGAGGCATCATTCTGTATCTTGTTTAAGAAATTCCTAAGTAGATACGATTTATAAACAAAATTTATATTAAATTAATTATAAATAAATATATGAACATGTTAAAAATAAAACTTAATAAGACTTACTTTTAATATGTATATTTGTCTATTCATAATTTGTTTGGTTTACAAATTTTTTATGAATCATATTTAACTAAAGAGAAATTCTTAGGAATATCTTATTTATAAAAAATATGTAAATTAAGCTTATTAGGCTTAAAACATAAATATATAATATATAAGTTAAATATTTATAAAAAATAAATGAAAAGATAAATCTTAAAATAAAAACTAAAAAACTAAAAAAAATAAATCTGACCTGAGAGTATTCCTACTCCTAAAGTAGGATAAAATTAATCTTTTGTCTTGTTATACTAGTAACAATACTATATAAGTAGTTTTTTTATTTTTTTATAATTTTTATTTTAAGAAAAAATTTAAAACAATCAAAAGAATAAAATCAAAAATCAAAAGAATTTGTTTACTTTTGGTCGGTTTTATTGTACTTTTATTTTATTTATTTTTAAATACTTATATTATGATTTTTTTCACTTTTTTTTAATTTTCTTAAATTGTATCTTAAAATAAAAATAAAATAATAAAATAAAATGTTATTCCAAAGAGTATTCTAAAATAAATTAATCTTTTAATTTATAAATAATTTTGTTATATTATTCATGAGTATTGTTACTTCTAATTTTTTATTTTTTTAATAAATAATTTTAAAAATTATGAAAAATAAATAAAAAATTCTTTTTCTTTTTCTTTATTTTTGAAATTTGTGTTATGAAAAAAAATTTTAATTTTTTAAATTCTTTTAAATTTATTTTTTAAAATAAAAAATATTCATAAAATAGTAATACTCATGAGATAATATAACACTCACATTTTATAAAAGATATGAACAATATAAGATTGTTGTTATGCTACTCATGCTTTTGATTTTTTTAATTATTTTAATTATTTTTAAAAAAAATTATAAAAAAATGTTGAATATTGATACTCATAAAATATTAATGCTAATGAGTACGTTGATATCAAATATTATTAAATACCAAAATGAACAGAGTGACTTGAGAGACACACTCTATTATCACAGGATGCTTCATTTTCAAGAGGCTTTGAGGCTCCCCAAATTGCAGTACACACACGAGGGGGTGATGGAAGACGACGAAGATGAAAGCTCCTTAATTTCTATGCAGTTTTGGGGGTTGCCGAAAGAGGTGTACAGTACAGTACAGTGGCTTTGGCTAACTAGCTTGGGGTCAGTGTCGTTTATGTCAAAATGGGTGAAGTGTAAAGGTGATTCACAGATACCCTCCAACAAGTAACTCCCTTGGCCTCTGCAATCGGACACTACCCCACGAAGTTTAACCCTTCTTCGTGAAACAAAGAGGGGTGCAACTTGTAAGGGTGAATTCAGCACCACTCCCAAGAATAATGCTTGGCACCTAAGAATATAGGGTTACAGCTTACAAGACATAGATGTATTGTAGCAGGATCTGGATTCCCTTAGCTTCAGGAGATCAATTTCACAAAAAGACACACAGAGGAACAAGTGAGGTGGAACAACTTGAATATAACAGTCTCACTTATTCTTTCTTTTCTTTTTTTCTGTGTCTGTCTTTTCTTTTTTTTAAATTTATTCAAAGTCTTTTGAATTTGAGAGCATCTAAATCTATTATAATTAAGGGTAGTCATTTAAAGTTGGATCGGTCAAACTATTTAGACCTAACCTTGTTTAAATAGGACTTAAACCAAAAAACTTAGGTCTTAGACTTCAAATTTACAAAGAAAGTCGGACGGTTATATATAACATATTTTATATTTAATTGACTTTAGTTTTTTTTTATAGTTCTACCTTATATTTTAGATGTTAGTTATGATGTTATATTAAGATTAGAAACAAGATCGAGCTTGAGTCCAGACTTTGCATTTTACACAAGCGAGAGCTGAGTCTGAGTTTCTATAAACATGTTATTATCAATAACGTCTGAGTTTCTATAAACATGTTATTATCAATAACAAACCTGATTGGCTTAGCCATGAACACCCATAATTGTAGTATGAATATGATTTATGAAATTTAAAATATTTGTATAATTTAAAGAATCGTATATATTGTATTTGATGATATAAGTATTGACACATATTTGATTAATGGGCCTTGCTTGTGGGCAATAACATATACATTCTATTTTTTATTTTTTATTTTTTAATAATAAAAAAATAAATTATTTAAAAATTTTTAAAATCTCAAAAAAATTCAAAAAGAATTACATGATATGATTTTTAAGAAAAAATAACAATTTCAAATGAGCATTTACCTTATAAATCTCGTGAGCTTTCTACATTGGCATAAAATATATAAATTTTAGAATAAAAAATAAGTCTCATAATTGAACATTCTACTTTACATGTTGCAAAAAAAACATAATACTCCAAGCAACTATCAATTTGAATCCCAAAGATAGACCTCCTTCTTGCTAGAGAACGTTTTCACTTCAATATTCTAATTCAGCCACCCATCCTTTGTTCTTCTAACCCCTTTTATCTTGCAATGTTTGTTTGGCACCATAGTAATTACCTACTATAAACAGATTCGGCCATTTTTGCTTCTATTATTTTTATTATTTTTAATTTATTGTAGTCATTTAACAATAAAAAATATATATTATATTATAGTCGTATATATACGTACAAACAATTACAATAAAAAAATGATCCAATCCAAACTTGTAAATACACATTGTAAGCTACCAAGCTGTTTGAAAAATTTATAAATAATTGCATGAAAGCAGACATTTTTTTAGTATATAAAATTTTTAGCCTCCCAGAGCGAGAGGGGAGATTAAAGAGAAAAATGACTGTATTAAATAGAAATTGTGAATATAAGAGTCTCAAAACCCATATTAAGTTTTTCAAATAATTTATAATTTATTATGTAAGCAAAATTTTAATAGGGTAAATTACAACAACTTTAATCAATTTTGATAATATAATATTTAACATATTTAATTTATTTTTGAAATAATATTTATTTTTTTATAAAAATATAAAAAGATTAATTTTATTTATTTGTTTATATATTAATATTAAAAATAAATTAATTTTTTCATATATTTTAAAAGATATGATATTAGTTTTAAAAAAAATATATATATATTATATTATTAAAAAGTTTTAAAATTATGATGCCTATTTTAATACCTTATATGTATTAAATAAGAATATCTCATAGAAAATTATTTATGAAAATAATATTATTGGACTGACAGATATACAGAAAATGGTACGAAACTAGACTGTACATTATCACGAGGTCTGCTTGTGGTAGCTGATAAAGTGCTAATTTCCATGGTTTTTATTTTTCAGTTATAATATGTGCAGATTTAGCAGAAAAGCACAGATAGGTTGCTGGATTTGATTAGACAGAATGACAATGAGATAGGACTGAGTGGGAGTGGCGGTTCCAAAATAATATAAAAATATATTTTTAGGATAAATTCAGTTTAAAACTAAATAAATTAAATATGTTAAAGATTCTTACTTTTAATATATTCTTAAAATTAATTTAGCTTTTTTTATAAATACGATGTTGTTAAGAAATTCTGTAAAAAGTAGTATTAAGAATTCAAGGGCCAAGGGCTAAGGGCTAAGGGCTGAGCGTCTGACTCAGTGTCTGGCACTCCACGTTCAACAAAGTTTGGTTTCTGAAAAAGAGGAAAGATAATGTTACGAAGTGATAGCTTGATTTGACACTCTTCTTGGAATTGCCAGTCAATTGGAAGGTATCACTATGCTTTTTTTATTTTGGAGGATTGATTAGATGAAATTTCCTATGACTTTAATAATGGTGATGCTACCTAAGTCTTATTTTTTGGTCGGAGCATCTTTTTTATTTTTTGTATTTTTTTAATTGTATTTTTTTAATTTTTTAAAATTAATGAGATGTTTTATGTTACAATTTTTTTTAAATATTTTGAGATTTTTTTTACTTTAAATATTGTTTATTCAATAATAATTTTTAAATTTATATTTTTTTAAGTAAAATATATTTAAAAAAATATATGACATAAGAAATACTCAATTAATTTTAAAAAATAAAATATAAAAAATAAGAATAATTATAACCCTACAACTCCAAAAATAAAACTGTTGGTAGCAACCACTTTAACATTATTGAGTTAGGAAGTATCATTATTTCACCATATATTTTTTTATAATTTTATGTATTCATAATAAATTTTATGATATATTTAAAATATAATGTTGCTAATAATATGATATTATATATCACATCAAATTAAAATATATATATATATATATATATATATATATATATATATATATTCATGATGATATCATATGGCAGTGGCATTATACATGGGGTACACATTACCTCTATAATATTATGAATAAATTACTTTCAGTTCTTTTTAAATTTAATAATATAATATTTTTTATTTTATTTTCGAAATAATATTTATTTTTTTATGAAAGTGTAAAAATATTAATTTAACCTTATTCATATGATAAATTAGTGTGAATGATAAATTAGTATTTTTATATTTTTATAAGATATAAAAAAGAACTAAATATTATTTTAAAAATAAAAAAGATACTGAATGTATATTGTTAAATGTAAATTAAAATAAAGATAATGCTGGATTTTTTAACTTTTATAGTTTAAGAAGAATTTTACAAAATGAAAATGATCATAATTTAAGGAATGTTTGTACATTTTTCTCGAGAACTGGCTTGTTCAGTATTGATTCAAAAAAACATGATGATCCCAGGCTGCGTAAAACGCTATGTTTGATGGCTAAGAAGAAGGGTGAATTTGGGCTCTTTGCCATCAAATTAAATGCAGCCTTTTATACTTTCATGGATGCCCATGTGGGCAAAATAATGAACAACTTTTGAAAAATTTGTCTTTTGAGTATGAAATTAGAAATTTATGTATTTATGAGGAACCAAAATAGGGTTTTACTTCAAAGAAGATTTTATTGTGGAAATTGTTTAATGAAATAAACAATTTTTTTTTTAAAAAAAACTACTTTCCAACGAGACAAACATAAGCATTATTGAAATTAATGATGTAAATATAAATTTATGATATGATATGATATATCTATTCATAGAATTTGTTTAGTAGCAATATAAGTCTTCTTGCACACCTATTTTTAGGTAAGTATTTTGTGCAAATGGCTTCTTACAAGTTGGTAATAGAAAATATTACTAGTTGACGCCATAAACTTTAATACTTTTTTTCCAATTATTTATATCTATATATATTATTATATATGATTTTGAAGATAGTTATTTCTTTTTTTGAGAAGGTGGATGATTAAGTTTTAATTATTTTTTAATTTAAAAAAATAATAAGCCATGAATAATTATTTGAAAATTAGTAACCTCCCACTAAATATAGTTATTTCAAATTTTATAAATGATTTTTATTTTTGGTTGTTTTCATAATAAAATATAAATAACATTAATTTTTTTTTTATTTTTTTTAAAAGTAAAAAATAAATAAAGGTTAGTATGAATTAGTAGGGAATTTTGAGAAGTGTAAAAAATTGTGCAATAACATTAATTTGATAGGGATGTGATAACGAGTTTGGGCCAGGTCCAAGTTTAGCTAGCTGGGCCCTTAAATAATGTCAAAGCCCTAATCCCAAGGATAGACTCTAGCTGATCATTTTAGCTCCATTTGGGAATGTTGTACTTTTTTTTAGGGTAAATTATTTATTTTTATTTGATAAAATATAATATTCAATACCTTTTTTAATTGATATTCAAATTTTTTATAAAAATATGAATATATAAATTTATCCTTTATATTAATTTAAAAAATAAAAAAATTAATATTTTTACATATTTATAAATGAGTCAAATGTCAATTATATTTTGATGAATAATAGTATTTAGCAAATATTATTATAAGTGTATGGATTATAAAAAAAAAAAACTGAAAAGTGCTGGTTTCTTAAAAACTCACAAAAAATGTATGTAGCAAATTATTAAGAGAAAGGATATGCACGGTATTAAATAGATATATTGAGTTTATGAGTCATGTTTATGTAAGAGTAACAAGACTTCATAAATATGTCACTTTTATATATATGAGACTTTGTGAGATCAAATCATTGTAAGAGTAAACTTACTCTTTTTTTTAAAACATATGTCATTTTTACAATTATGTGTAAAAAGTTACTTAAAATAATATCTAATAAATAAATAAGTAAAAGGTTAAAAATACTCTTCTTAATGTCTTAAAATATGATTCAATTCTCAATTGGCTACTTGAGAAAAAAAAATTTCTACTGGGTCCTTAAAACAATAGTCAAAATCTTAATGGAAATAAATTTGCTACATGGGCAATTTTTTTAGCATACATAAGATATTTCCAGTAATTATTTAAAAGGTTTTGATTTTAAGAACAGATTAAAATAATTTTTTCAAAAAAAATTTTAAGAGTAAATTAATGATTTTATCTTTCAAATATAGTATTTTTGTTCAATTTGATCTTATAAATTTTATCAGTCCACTTCGACAAAACTGCTAGATAATAATTAACTGGATTAAGCAATTAAGATATTTTAAATTTGAAATATCAAATTAAAAAATATATAATATTTGAATGACTAAATTATTCATTTAATCAAAATTTAAAACTGTCAAAATTTCAAGGCGAAAGGGTAACTAAATGACCATTAATAAGTACTTTTTTAATTTAATCGTCCAGAACTTTTTCTAATTGAGGCCGTTTCGACACGGGCTTTTAATGCTGTATAATTATAATGGGCTTAGTTAAACACCCAATCTGAAGATGGGTGGATATTCGGACTGGGCCAGGTTTGGACTCAGTTTTATTTTTCTTCCTTAAAACCTGAGCCAAGCTCAAATTAAGTTTAAGCCTTTAAAGCGAGGCACATATAACTTATTTTTGGGGCTGGACTTGAATGGGCTGGCCAAGCTGCCCAGCCCATTTGTCTAGCATAAAAGCATCCAAGTTGAGAGTTACCATTTTTAAAATGAAGCTTAAAAGTTCAAAAAACTAGCAATCCAGTTTGTTTTTTCTCAAATTTGAACAAAAGTATATTTATACGTATGAGAAACATTACCCTACTCTCAATGTATAATGTCATTAATGATATGGCATTATGCATCATTGTTAGATAAATTTGTCTTTTCTTCATTTAATGGTGATGCATGATATTACATCATAAGCGATACTATACTTTAAATGTATTATAAAATTGTCTTACATGCAAATAAATATGGACTAAGCCTAAACTTTAATCATGGATTTGAATCATTATCCAACCTTTAATGACAAACCCAAATTACCTAAATTAAGTTGGGTTTAATATTTAAACTTGAGCCTAAACCCAATATTAAAATTCTTTATATTTAGGCGTAAATCCAACTTGAATTCACCATTAACAAGTATATTTGACAGTATTTAATATACTGATATATTATATATCATGATATAAGATGCCAAGATATAAGATACTACAATATATAAGATCTTTATGCTTGATTTGATAATTAAAAATTATCCAAAAACGGATGCAATTGACATTTAATAAAACTTAATAAAATTAAGGAGATGTTTAGTACATTGACATGTAGGTCTTAATATTCGACATGGCTATGCTAGCTGCCATATAAGATGACAGGTGACATCCATAATTATAAGTTATCATGGAATCATATCATTTTGGGTAATACCTCACATTAACCAAAAATCATGAAAATCCTATATCATGGTATCCAAATACCATGGTATGTAAAATACTAGTATGCCAAATGCTTTCTAAAAGTGATGTTATGTGAGATGTCCATGATTTTTATATGGTATGAAATACCATTAGAAATCGTGTGATCTCATGACATATTGTTATCTTGAAAGTTGTCTATCATATTAATTGATAATATATCAAATACAAACATATTAAATATCACCTACCATCTGAAATATCAAGATCGTGATATCGATGGACCAAAGATACTTTTACTAAATCAAACAGCTGGTACACTATTGGTTAAAGGATGCAACTAGTGCATAATCATACCATCTTATAATCTTATTGAATTATAACATGACTTATAGTTAAGCAAGTGCTTTCAATCTTCCCTGCCATCATCAAGTGCTCACACTTAGGTACTTGATGGATGTATAGGAAGATTACTTTCTACTCTTATTGATTGTATCTCTATATCCAAATGATTAATACTTGTGGTAATTATAATTCCAATAAAAGGATTAGAGAAATAGGAAAACTCTAAGCATCTTCTTGTATCTTCATCATAATGCTTACTTCTGACGAATAATTGATCAATCGATCTATTAAAAGACTGTAAATAAGACTAAAAATAGAATTTAAAAAAAAAGACCTAACTAGTAGCTCAATTATAGACCAATAGCAGTTTTAAGATAAAATATCCAAAGATCACTTTCTCACACATCAGCCTAATTATCTCGAAAATTGTTATTGGAACTATAATTTCACTCACCTTTCCAATCAATCACACATGGAAATTAGTCTCATTACAAAAGAAATATCCACAAAGTGCTTTATCCTATATACTCATAATCTTTCCCTACGCACACTTCAAAGCAAAGATTATATTAGTTATGATCCCACCAATTCAATCAGTAATTTGGCGAATAGGCTATGAAACAATCCAGTTCTAATACTAAATTATTTTTACAATTAAATTGGCTTAAACTGTTTTAAGTTTTACTCTGTGATGAACTGACAACCTGAAGTAATTGATCTAAACTAGATAAAAACATTTTAATAGATAATTAATTTATATTATTATTTTACATAAGTTTGTTATAATTCTATATTTTATATTAAATTATTATGATAAATATTATTAAATTATTTTTTTAAATATTAAAATCTAATATATAAACATACAAAACTATGTATACAAATAAAAACTATTTTAATTTATGTTTATAATAATAAAATCAATATATATATATATATATATATATATATATATATATATATTCATTTTTATAAAATATAAATTAAAATTAAAAATAACTAATTTAGTTAGTGAACCAGTCGTTCACTAGTGATCCAACGTCCAGTCTAATTTCAATATAACTTATATGATACTTCCCATGAAATAAACAACTATAGATTTAGCATTAGCTTCAACACCTTTTTGCCAACAAATAATTTTTGTTTTAATCAAGGAAGAATTAAACTTCGAAAATTAAGGTGAATTTGTCCTTTTAAAAACTTTCAATAACTTATTTCTATACACCACAAATTATCAAAGTAGAGAATTAATGTTTTTGAAAATTTTATAAGATGAGAGGTTAATATAAATATTTTAATATTAGAAGAGGTGCGAATATAGGTTTTATAACTTTTTAAAAATTTATTTTACTATAAATTAAAATTAAAGGAAATGTGAGTTTACGTTCTTAAAACTTGAAGGTAAAATATCTTTAAAGAATTGACCTAATGATTAAAGATATGTGCTCCCTATCATTATTACTTGGATGCAAACTTTTGCATGGAGGATTTATTTTCTTAAATGCAATAAGCCTAACACTTTAAATTTTGAATTTGGCCCGATAAGTCGACCTGTTTTTGTAGGGCTTAAGACAGGTTAAGGTCTTAATTTACAAGGCTCGAATTTAAATGAGCTTATTAGAGTCAAAGTGGCCCAAATTATTTTTTTTTTAGCAAAATTTTTTTTGCCCCAGTTGTTTTCAAAAATTTTTCCTTAATAGCATATGAATGTGTTATAATATTAAAAATATTATATACATATATTTTTTCATTTTTCAAGAATGACTTGTGACATTTTAAACATTCCAATTATTACAATAGCATTTGAATATGCCTTTAGTATTGTTTCCCGTATTCTTAACAAGTATAAAAATTATATTTTTCCTCAAAGTGTTGAAGTTCTTATTTGTACTTGCAATTGATTGTTAAGTTTTTCTTCTAATAGTAATATTTATTGATTTATTTTAATGTTTTTTGTTTTATTTATTTCTTTTAAATTCTTATATTTTGTTAATATTTATTTTCTTTTTGGATTATTTATAAAATCAAATGGGTGCAATTTTATCTTAAAAAAAATCAAATATCATTGTTGAAGATTATGCTTGATAGATGTTTTAATTTATCATGTTGAGTTATGATAATTTTATGATCTTATTATTTTTTTAATTTATAATTATTTATTATGAATAATTTATTTGTATTGATATATACTTGTTTTGAATAATCTAGAATATGTTTTTATTAACTTTTGTGGTTAATTTTTATTATTTTTATTATTTTTTGTTAATTTTCTTAGTTAGGTATGATCAGGCTTACCTAAGCTATAAAGCTTTATAAGATAAGGTTAAGGCCTTTAAAATAAGCCCGACAAAAATGGGCCAACTTGAGCACAGCCTGTTTAACTTGAGGCCCGAGAAGGCTAAGCCAAGCCAAATCAAATTAACAATGATAACCAAGCTAATATGAAAAGTGCCTTAAATCGTTTAGGAGAAACTTCATCTTGATTTATGCTTAAACTAAAAAAAAAAAAACTTCAAGACAAGCAAATACAATTTACTTTTAAAAATATCTAGAGGTTTAGATTTCATTTTCACTCAACTCCATGTCATTCTTTCCCATCCTATCCTATCAAAACACAGGAAGCCCTAAAGACTTTCCTAGGGCCTACGCAACCTTGGAAAAGATTCTCTAATTCATCTGTTACAACTAAAAACAAGACAACATTTTCCAGTTTCAAATGCGATGATTCCTAACGTTTTTTGCTAATCCTCTAAGGATCATTGTTTATTTTATTATAATTTACCTCAAATAATCCAAACTAACCAGAGTATTGTCCTTTTAGGCTTGGGGGGCAGGGGGGGGGGGGGGCTGGGGGTAAATAATTAAAACCCAGAAAAGCCAAAGCCATTAAGTGTGATCTAATAATGAACGAGCTGAATTGTTTACAAAAAAGTATTAAAGTCCAGACTTCTTATACAAACAAATGAAAAAACTTAGAAAACCCTTTCTTTAGTCCACATCGCTCTCATCAAATAGCTATCTGGTTTGAAATAATCAAAAGCTCATTCTCAGTTCTCATGGTCTGATTTTCTCACTGGTTTTCAAGGACTAAAAAATTCCCGCTACTCTGAGAAGCACTTAATCCAGACAACATTAATTACACAATGTGGAAGATTATAGTCCAAAACAATGATGGCTCTACCCCCTAAACCTAAACAAACATTCCAGGATCCAAAGAGCCAAAACCCACAAGTATAAACAAAACACAGACAGATTCAGTGTATGTCTTTATCTTCAAATATTTATACTTTGCTCAAATGGGGTTCTTTTCTTCTCTTTTTGACTGGCCTCAGTCCAAGATCCTACTTTTCTTTCCAGAACAGTGAAAGAATAATAAAGACTAAGTTCACATGGAGTTTCAAATGACTTTAACTTTCCCATTCAAAAAAACCACTACATCAAAATCCACATATTGTATTTGCCCCCAAGATTTAAAAGAGACCCCATCTGGCATAACTTTGCCTTTAGTTTACCCCTTTTTACATTGATCAAACCCCACCATGTATTCAAAAGTTCTTGTTATGTTAAAATAGCAACACCATGATATACCTAATCATCCGGCCAATTTCGAGCTTTACTTTACATAAAAATATGTCAAGCTTCGGACTTGGGCCCACCTGGCCCATGATCAAGCCCACACCATTGATCCTATCCCCACTTGCCAAAACTTCTTTTCCTTCACAACCTGACCTGATCATAGGCCAAGCCGTGAGTCTTCAGTTAGGCAAACTTTCAAAAACCTCGAGCCTGAAACTTGATAAATTTCTATGTAAATTAAAGCCTGAAACTTGTCTGATGATCAGGTATGAAAACAGGAGTTCATATTCTGTTTCTGTTCTTTTCAGCAGCAATAGAGAGAAGCCTTGAGACACCCTGAGTCCACACATCATATTCTCTCTGATTTCTGCACTCAAATTCAACAACACCACGCATCAAAGTTTTCAGCCCAAAGTAGCGGCGGTTCTCACCACCTTCGAGCAAGTGGCGGCCGGGCCAAGCAGGCAGATCCTTTATCACTTCCACCACCACATCTGTAAAATTCAAAAAAGGGGTTTGAAGGAATTAAAGAAGAACCCTTTTGATCTTTTTCCAACTTTAGTGACCATAGCCTTTCCCAAATCCCCAGATGGAAGAAGACCACCTCCGAATCTGTTGTCAAATTATTAGAGAAAGACAAGAGTAATTAAGAACTCACTCTTTTTCTTTTTGGTGATGGTCCCAGCAACATGCCTGCTTTTCATCTTCAGCATAACCTGCACAAAAAGAACTTGCTAGAGTTAAAGATTGAAGATTTCGAAGAAACTAAAGTTAGATAGATCCCTTCACATCATCATCACAGTGAGAGCGCCCCCACTTTATAGCTTTTTTGATGATCAAGTTCACACTCATCATTAAATCTCCTAATTGATGCCCAAATAATTAAGTGATGGGTTTATTCTATAGCATCAAAAGGACATTATCTGGAATAGAGGGAAAAGAAAAGTCACCTGGTTCATCCTGTTTATATAGACAGACACAATTTTCCAATGAAGATCACCTGCAATTGTCATATCAAATCACTTTTCGGTACTTACAAAGTTTAACACCAACAACAGAGAGAACATTGATTTCATTTACTCCATAGACAAAGAGAAAGATTCATACCCAATTATGAAATTAAAGGAGACAGATAGAACTTGAAGAACTAGATAACGTAAGTGTCAGGAAATATACCTTTACGAGTGCGCTTGAGGAGTTCACAGCCTCTCGCTAGTAGTTCTCGACTGCAGATACCCAAGAAATTTTCTTCTGGGGCTAGTTCACCACTGTAGCTACTATTAGAATTGCCATTGCTGCCATTACCGCTAGCTCCCAAGCCTTTTTCCACAGGAATTACTGCTGCAATATTCCAGACTTCCTTCAGGGCCCTTGCTTTTAATGTGGCAGCCCCACGTAAAGCTGCAATTTTTCAGGCCACAAGTTTCAGACTAATCTCGTCAACATCTCAAAATCAGAGTTTTCAAGAGAACCCAAATGAAAATTATGTAATAATGTTCTTCAAGATGTCAAAATCAAAATTTCCAAGAGAACCCAAATGAAACTAATGTTCTTCAATTATCGTATATACCTGTTGCCGCTGCCGCAGTTAATGTCATGATATCTCCAGCTGATCTTACGTTCACGGCGGAGCTGACCACCGATGCCAGGTGCTCACGTTCAGCCCCCATGGCCTCCGCCGCCTCAACGCATTGAGCGGCAACCAATGTCGCTGCAGAGGCTACAGCCATGTCGGTTTTCGCCATCTGCTCATCTTTGCCAGATCCAGACGAGGCGGCGGTGGCGGCAGCGATTGCAGCAACAGCAGCTGCAACCCCAGCAACGGAGACCGCGGCATGAAGCTGGGCATTGTGGGCCCGGGTTTCCTCTTTCTTCTTCTCCCTCCTGTCCTTGAGCCACCTCCCCACCGTCTTGCCTCCGCCGGCTGGGACGACACCACCTCCAGCAGCGGCGGGCCTCAATTGGGTATTTAAGCCGTTATTGGTGGTGCGGCTATTATACTGCAGAAAGGAGTTGGTGGGGGCCATTCACAAATTGGCTCAAAAATGGAACAAGAAAATCATGTGAAAAATCTTTTTTTCTTATTCTTTTTACCCACCCATCGTCGGATGAAACAATAATTGACTACTGAATATCCTCGAGGCTCTGAAATTCTAAACATCCCTGGTGGGCGAAGCCAAACGTCCACACACCCACCTCGTGCACATTGGGGCCATCAGCCATTAATGCACCCACCAGAGACGAAATTTGAAGCCCTGTTCTGCTAAACTAGGCCTCACAGAACAGTTCTGTGTGGGTTTTCAACGAGGGTATTCTAGCCAAATATGATAAGGATCACCAGGAGTAACAAACAAGGCTAAAAATAGAGGGTCAAAATTCAAAGATTACAACATTCATCTTACAACAATCAACACTTACTGTTAGCGTTAAATCACATAGATGTTGTGAATCATTCTTAAATTAAACTATTAGTTAGTAAATGTTTTATTGGTAGTAGAAAAATTAGTACTACATTTTTGCATTTAAGATTGCGAAGGGAACCGGGATATTCTCTCTCTGGGTATTATTAAAGGGCGTTGGATATAGAGAAAGCTGAATTATGCTTGGTTCTAAATAGGCAGTGACAGACCAGTATTCGTGCTTTGTACCCAAAAGTTAAAAACAACATGGCTGTCGGATTAGGTGAATGTCAAATTCCGGCGACCTATCCGAGGTGGCCACCGGCTAGAAAGAGGGAAAGAAGGCGACATACCTTGATATCGTCGATTTCAGAGGGGGAAACTGGGGGACTATCGGTTAAGGAGCCACAACTCTGGGTTCCATTAAGAGGGCCACTGCTGTGGGAGAGCCTGCCTGAGGTGCGTGGGGATACTTCCTGCTGCGCAAGTGAAAACAATAATTGCATGAGGAAAAGGTCATTGATTGTGGTGACCAAACTCATTAAGAAAATGAAAGGGTCATGGGGAGAGAGAAAGAAGAGGGGAACGATTGTGCTTTTGCTAGTGGGTGGGGTAAGTAAAATACTCGTTCCAGGGAGAAAATGACCCAAAAATGGAAAAATTAGAATCTGAAACGATTGAAATGGATTGGTGCAGAAGAAACCAATTCGCAGAGGTGAAAGCCATGCGGATATTTGATGAAAAAGAGTAAGTAAGAAACAAAAGTTTGATTAAATTAGAGAACAAGACAAACTCAGGTAAAAACCAAATCAGCTTCTGAAGAGTGAAAGACAGTGGAAGCTAAATGGCCCAGAAGTATAAAACAAAAACAGAGGAGCCAGAGAAAATAACAAAAGAGTAAAGTCCATTTGAGATGTTTCTGTGTGCAGGAAGAGAAAAAGGTTGTAAGCAAAAGTTGAAATGAAATCCCCCAAACCCAACCCATCCTTTGAGAAAACAAAAACTCCCTTGATTTGACCAAGCGTGCCCTGTTTCAGTGAAGTTTACCGACTGTGACATAATACGCTCCATGACCATCTGAGAGGTCTCGGTGGAAGCAAACGAAAATGGGTTCCCAGAAACAGTGGCGTTCTCTTCGATTTCACCAGCTACATCCTCCAGTATAGCACCACCGCCAACACCTCCATGACCACCAGTGGGCTTCGAAAGCGGGAGCTGAACCGGGGATAAAGCTTTGGAGACTTCCAGAGCAGAAACGCTCCAGGAACGAGAGAGAAACTCCATGGGCTCCCGTGGAGTCTCCGGTGGCCTGAACATGACAGTGTGAAACGGGTCGGGTCGCCATGACTCGGTCTCGGGCTTGTCCATTTGGGTTTAAAAGTAGTGAGAAGGAGAGAGTTTTAGTAGCGTCTGGTCTCTTTTTGTTTGGTCCGGCGCTTTATAGAGGACAGTGGGAAGAACGAAGAAGAGGGAAATAAAGGATCAAAAAATATATATCGAATAAAAGGAAAATAAAAAGTAAAGAAAGAAAAAGAGTGAAATTTATTTTACTTTTACAAAGATATCATATTTTTCGTATTTTAATTTTCTTAATTTAATTATTCAAGAATTAACTGATATGGAGTAATAAATTGAGTAAAAGCTAACAAAGCATATAATGATTAGGTGGTTAATTAATTACTTATGATCATTAAATTTGTTAATATCATGTTAATCAAACTATGTAATTAGAATTAGGGTTATTAAAATCCTAGTATCTTTTAAGAATCTAAATCATTTTTTAACTAGTCAGGTAATACATAAATTATAAAAATTTACATCTATAAAATTTTAATTTTTTTAATAATGTAAAAAATTCCAATAATTTTATTAGTTTTTAATAGCATACTTAAAATGTTATTAATTTAAATTTAACTAATAAAGTAATAAAATGATAAAAAATAATTTAACAAAAATTTAAAAATTTAATTATAAAAAATAAAACGACTAAAATTAAAATTCGGTGAAACTATCAAAATTAAAAAAAAAATTATATGAAAGTTAAACATAAGTTGATATTTAAGTTTTTCTTCCGAAATGAAATAAAATTTTATAATATTCTTAACGTTAAAACTTAAATTACAAATTTTTATTTTAAGAAATTTAATTAAATAAAGTGATATGATTAAAATATTAATTTAATTAAAAAATGAGGAGTGGGGCGTGCTAGGGTGTGGTGGGGCTGCATGAGAGAGATTGAGGAGAAGGATGGAGGAAGCGTCTGAGATGAACGCGCTGAACATCCGAAGATAAACGAGGGGGTGGATGGATTAAATCGTACGGTAGGATTTGGTTCGGAGAGGAGCAGGGTTTCACTGACACATGTTGTACTCTGTTTGGTTCTGTTTCTTGTTTGTTTTATAGGAATTGAAGCCCTCTTTTGGTTCTCTTTGAGCCAAACAAATAACCTACTTCCAAATTTGAAATTTCACACTTATTTATTTATTTATTTTAACCCATTTTTCTCTCTTAGATAGTTGTTTTAATTTCTTTTAATTCTTTTTAAAATTTTTATAAACAATATATTTTAAAAAAATAAATTATTTTTTTTATATTTTGAATAATTTATAAGAGTATTTTAGAAGATACTAGAGAATAATATTAAAAGTTAAATTATTGTACTAAAATATGATATTTTTAAGAGGCTATAATTAGAATTAATTATTTTTATTTTTTGTCTTAAACTCACATTCAACCTCTTTTCAAATGCATTTAAATTTTTATTTTGGCTCTAATATTGTTCATCATTTCTTTAGTTTAATTTATTATGAGAAATTAAGATATTAAGTATTTTATAATTAATTAATAATCACATAATATCTTCATATTACTGAACAAGTAAATAAAATTTTCTTATTCAATACATATTTTTTTAATTCAAATAGTAATTATTTTAAAATAAAATATAAATTACATAAATTCAATTCATAACAAGATAATAATTTAAAAAATAATTTAAAAAAAAGTAGTGCTATTAATATTACTCAAATATGTTTTCACTATATTTAAAACCTTTTAAAATAGAGGGAATAATTTTAAAAATAAAAATCGTATCTTAATTTAAAAAATAAAATTCAAATAGAGAGGAATGCATATAAGAAAATACCTAAGCTTCATTTTGCTAGAAAATGTATATGTGTGGTGCAATATGGTTAATCAAATATAATTAAAGAAATTGGATGTCAAAAAATCTGAGTAATTTATAAAAAGTCTTAAATTTAAATATATGTGACATCATTTATAAAAGAATATTAATAATAAAAAAATACATGGTAATGTCAATAAGCTCTATTTCTTCCCCAACCACTTTCTTAAATTTGATTGGTATACGTATACCACACCCATCATAGGTTTATATATTTACGGTTGTACACCTAATAAAGATTTTTTATTTTTATTGCATCTCAACTTTCACTTATATCAAATTCTCTAAAGTTGATAAAGAAAGTGAAAAAAAAAAATTAAAGCACAAAGATAATGTTTAAAATTATACAAGTTCCTTTCCAAAAGTGACATCTCATTTTAAGATATTATTATAAAATTATCTAAAGCATAAAAAAAATAAATCTTATAAAATATTTTAAAATACAATTCTTAAAGTACTAAAAAATAATCAAAATAACGACATATCAAGAAAAAAGAAAAAACCCTTTATTTATCTTAAGAAAACAAAACATTCTATATATGAAGTAATAAAGAAATGAATTTATGGCCAAACATGTGTGTACTAGTTAGTAGAGAAATTTCCTAAAATAATTTATATGTTTGATTTGTTCACATAAGATTGTAGTCCACACCCATCTTTTATGTCCAAGTTACTAGTTCAATGTATAAAAACACTTAGAATTTGACACTTTCACAATAAAAAACTTTGTGCTTAACTATTAGATATCTTTTAATATAGATAACCTAATTGATTATAAACTATTTGGATTTAAATCTTCGACAACGTCATATTTAAAAATAAATAAATATTAGGTATATAAATTAATAAATAATAAATATAAGTGATCTTATTATTTACATAATAAATTTCATACATTGTATATACTTCTTTTTTAATATAACAGTATCATCCAAATATAATTCACTTCATTCCAAATGCCAAATGTATGAATGCAGATGAATGCACACCATAACTTGACATATTTATATTACTAATAGTATTATATATATATTCAATCATTCTCGGACTATACAAGAACATATAAAATAAGAGAAGAGCTTCAAATATTTATTTTCATCTTAGAAAATTTGTATTAAACACAAGGTCTAATTGGTTTATTTAATTTTTTATTTGAAAAAGAAAATTATTTTTTATATCTACACGTACCTATTTTAGAGTAATATCACATGAGATTTTATTTTATTCTTTAATGTTACTATATAGTATCATTTTAAAATTATTTAAAAATAAATTTTATTTATGAGGCACTGTTTTAAAATATAAAATCCTTAAAGACATTTTAAAATAGAATTTTACATTAAAATTAATAAAAAATAAGGTATCTTTCTCTTTTTTTATAAATATATAAACATAGAGTATTTAATATGGCAAGACATAACTAAATAATATAGAAATAACTCCATAAAACTATGATATGAATAGATAGTTTGAAATAGAAAAGTAGAGATTTTATAAATGTGACTATATATACAAATTTTTTTTGTTGAAAACCAGAGATTGTGGTATGAGTACAACTGAGCAAAATGTAGGTACTGAGATTATGACAAAACCAAATCAAACATAAATAGTGATGACCAATAATAACAATGAATTGTTGCAATCAACTTTGCTGGAAAGAATGCTATGTGACTGTTGAGAGTTGATCTTCATATTAAACTCATATGAAGGATATGAATACAAGTCACATTATGGCCTGCCCCATCATGGTATATTCATAGGATCAATTATCCCATCATCACCACTATTTCTTGGAATAAATTTTAACTTCATTGGTTCTTAATTTTATTTATGTGATTTTAAAAATATTATATTTAAGAATGATATTTGTGAGAAATTTTTTTTAATATCTTAAATAATTTAAAAATATTGTTTTATAATAACATTAAAAAATATATATCAAAATCTAGTGTGGTCTTGAGGAGTAACAATTGTGGGGAACAAGAGGTTTGTCGTCCAAGGTTTTGACAATCATTGTCAAAGATTGATTATGTATCATCAAGAAGTAATCTAATTATATTTTATACCTATAATTAATTAATTAATCAAGTTGAGTAAATAAAATGGTTATTATTTTCTGTTTCAAATTGCATTCAATAAAAAAAATTGTAATCAATATATTGTGAGGCAGAATAATTTAGGGCATGTTTGATTGTATTTTTATATTTTTGAAAACTATTTTGTAAAACTATTTTTAAAAATAGAAAAATAGAAAAATTGTTTAAAAAAGGTATTCTCAAAATTATTTTCAAGAGAACATAAAATAGTTTGAAGTTTCACTTTCTGTTTTAAAATCCAGAAAATAAAAAATAATTATATCAAATTAGTTTTTGTTTTACTTTTAAGGAAAAAAGTCGTTTTAAACTAGTAAATAAACAATCTTGCCTATCTATAATGATTAAATCATGAAAGTGACAATTCAATTTAGAATTAATTGCATTTTTATTCTCTCACATAGTGACACCTCAACTAATTCTTCAATGATGACATCACAAATAAAAATAAAATTTTATACAATACTATTTTTTTAAATAAAACTAATTCTTCCTTTAATTTATTATCATTATTAGAATTAGATTGATAGTTAAAGGAGATCCTCTCTTCATTTCTTTTTCTTTTTTTTTTGTTATTCTATTAGTTTGTTATTTATAATATTTATTTATTTTTTATTTATAATATTTATTTAGAAATTTTTTTATTTTTTCTTCAATTTCTTTATTTTTTTAAATGTACAGTTCTTTTGTGATTTTTTGATTGTTTTTAATTTATAATAATTTATAATTATTAAAAAAATTAAAGTTGGGACGATAGAATAATAAGATGAGAAGATTGAATCACTTAATTATTGATTTAGTCGTCAAGTCATCAATTAATTGGTTAAATTAATTTTTTAATTAAAAACTAATATATTTAAAAAAAATTAATATAATAAACTTTATCATGATAATGAATATATAATTAGAAAATTATAACAAATATTAATATTAATTTATGTGAAATAAAATTAATTAACCATTAATTTTTGTTTAGTGATTCAATTCAATTATTTTGCATCATTAATTTTTCGATTCAACTGAAGGTCAATTCAAATTAATTTGGTCTAATTATAAAAACAATTCAATTATTAAAATTGGACTGATTTGATAACCGGTTCAACCATTGATCAGGTTAAACCGACCGGATGGATCATAAATGTAAGAGTTAAAAGCGTTACTCTCATTTACCAAAAGTATTCTCATTTTATAATAGTCACTATCTTTAGATGTGAACATTTATGCACACGTTTTTTTTTTAATAAACAATTACACGAAACATTCAATTTCATTTTTTTAAAATATTCAAATTATTTCCTGCTAAATCAGATAGAAACTTGCAATTAATTAGATACACGTTGGTATCATTTCTTTCGTATAAATCTTTCAATAGAAAACTTACACTATTCATTCTAACAATTCTTTTTCTATGTAGTTTGTGATTCTATTTGTGCAGCAAAAATCAATACAATAAAAAAGAAGAATAAAGACTATGATAAAACTATAGCTGATTATAAATAAGATGACGGAGTTAATTTTTTTCAATTCTTACAAATTTTGAATTTATAAAAAAAATACAAAAACAAATTAATTTAACTTATGATCAAATGTAGACTTGATCTTGAGGCTATTTGAAGTTTTTTCATATACAAATTTACCAGATTTTGCGTTAGAATATTTTTTAAAAGTTGTTAAAAGTCAGATGTAATCAAAATGTAGATGAAATGTAGAGAGTTTTAGGTATATCTGATTTTAAAAAATAAATTAATTAAGTTAATTATGAATTAATATATAATTATGTTAGACATATTTTTTAGTCAAATCCAAGGCAACATATTTATATATATATATATTTATAATTAGTTTAATTTACATATCTCTTATAAATTAGATATATTTAAAAAGTTTTCATTAAAGAGATGTATAATTTGATATACTAATATCTTATATATTATGATATTTTAAATATCATAATATAAAATATTAAAATATAAAATATTATTATATCTAAGATTATTATATTTAGTATTATAATTATAAATTGTCAACCAAAATGATAACAAATAATTGGACATATTATAAATTGTCATATCTAATCCATCACAATAACGTACTTATTCTCCATTTGAGGAGTTACGATTAAAGAGGATAAGGAGAGAAAGACTCATCCTCAACAGGTGAACATGTTGCAGTAAATAATTGGACTGCTGGTATGTATATTATTTATGATTTGTTATTTAATTAGTTAATATTTTAACATTATTATTTAAGATGGTAAATAATATTTAAAATAATATGATATTATGAAATTATATAATTTTAAGTAATATTTTATATTATCTAAAAATTATGAAAATATCACGTTATTTCTAATTTTATAAATTTTTGTAATAAATTTTAATTGTCATATTAAATATAAATGTTTTAAATATCTAAATAAATAATTTTAGATATAAATATTTTAAATATATTTTATTATTTTAAATTTTAAAATAAAATGAGAATTTATCCAAAGGGCCAAAGCTTCCAAAATGAATCAAAGAGGAAGGGAGGAGGAAAGGGTGAATGTATATAAAATTATAAAAATTTAAAATGGTGGGTAAATGGACCCTACCGGGCGGGGGGAGTGATCTGTATCCATCTGGAGAATTAAATGAAATGGACCATAGAGTTTGTCAGGAACCTGTGAAAGAGGTCAAGCCGAAGCCATTAATGAATGGTGATGATCAATGATTGGGGGTCACGCCTTCCACTTGTATGGCTCCCACTCTTCTTTCTCCTTCTTCATACATTATTTCATTTTCCTCCTGATTTAATAAAACAATTGATATTACAAAATATGAGCCAAAAGTGTTGTTATCTTATGTAGCGAGCTGTCACATCCCGCCACATCAGCGCCACACAGACACTGCATGGACACGACATGGCGCCCAGTATGCAAATATCCATGCAGACTATCCAGAGAGTTCCAGAAAGCTCTAGGGTTTTCTAGGTAACTCTTGTACATTCTTG
>JASKGM010035550.1:0-10392 GCA_034509205.1 Ceratonia siliqua
ATAAAATAATTTTGTTAAAATTAATGTTATTTTTATATATTTATTTTGTTAAAATTAACTAAAACATAATTATGGTATATTTAATACTTTTATATATATATAAGGATATTTTAGTCAAAGCAGTTAAATATTTAAATGTTGTATCTGTCATTAACAAACACAGGATATAATTATGTTATTCAATCTATTGCGTTATACGTTGGCACAACAAACACATGATAGTATAAAAGCTTATCAGGTAAATAGTTTATATAATATTATCCAGTATTTTATCTTATACAATATCTTATTTTATGCGGCGCATTGAACGAGGCCTATATGTGTTTGGAAGTTAGATTATCAAACTAAATTTGTCATTATTATTCCTATATTACCATTTTTAAGTTTTTCTCCTTTTTTTTTAAAGAGATAATATATAGTTACAGTTTAATTTTTTTAATTTTAAAAAATTGACATGCACGGTAATGCTAGTTACTATTATATTGTCATAGTTTTTTTTTAAATAATAGTGGGTAGTTAAAATTTTAAATTTGTGAATAATTTTAAAGAGTGGATCTTCTAATTGTTCTCATTTTCCTTTTTTAAAACCTAATGGATAGCTAAATTTTTAAATTTTTTTAATAAATTTTTATTTAAAAGTAGATTGACATGCATGTTAATTTTGTTTTTTTTTTTTTTTGTTTGCTCAAGAGAGAAATTTCATTGAAGAATGAAGGAAGGGAAATTTCATCCCAAGACAACCAAAGGAAAGCTTGATAGCTTTCAACATCACCATCTAGAAAATTTGCAACAAGAACCATTAAAATAAAGAGGGAAAGGGAATTGATTGCATAATAGAGAGGGAGTCTGGGACTGCTGAGCATTTGAGAACTCTTCAACTGAACAGAGGGCCCGTTGTAAGACCCTGGCAGGGGAGTAGCTTGCCTGTATGAATACAGTTTCATTCCATTGTTTCCATAGATGCCATGATATATGTGCTGCTAGTAGGAGAAGCTCAAAACTCCAGTACATCTGTGTCAATTGATACCAGAGATTAGTACACGAATTTTTAAAGGAGACATGGGGCAAGACCGTTGCATGCAGTTGTAGAGGAAAGGAGCATCATACAGACCTAGCAAAATAGCATAAGACAAGGATGTGTGGGATGGATTCCTCAGTTGCACCACAGGCCAAGCAAGAGACATTTGCAATTTGAATACCACACTTAGTAAGTTGCTCTTTGGATGCCAATCCTTCATGACAGGCTTGCCATATGAAAACTTTGATCTTCTCTGGTATTTTAAGTTTCTATAGTTTCTTCCACATGGGTTCTTCATTGGGACTAGGATTCTGGGCCAATTGTGTGTGAAGTTCTTGTAAAGCAATGATGTATCTTGACTTAATAGTATATGAACCATACTTTGATAAGTGTCAAGTCAGCTTATCATCTCCATTCTCAATTTCCTCTTGCATGACAGCATCAGCAATGTCAAGGGGAAGAATTTCACGCACCTGTTCTGCTTTCCGCATGCCCAGGGGTCGATCAAAGAGATAGATCACATTTAATGAGCCTTCAATGGTAAATGGGGGTTCTGTAGGTAGTCAAGGAGTGTTGTAAATTTTCAAGGTAGAGTTTTTGCCAATCTTCCATTGACCTCCTTTAGCAATAATCTTTCTACCTTCCAAAATACTCTGCCATGCCCATGATGGAGAAAGACCCAATCCAGCTGCAAGAATGATGAGCAGGGGAAATATTTACCTTTAAGTTCATTACTTGGAGGTCCTTAACACCAAGACCCAATTTTTTCTTGTGATTACAAATGCTTGCCCATTTCACCCACCTGATACCCTATCCATCACCTTTAGGAGACCACAAAAATCTTCTTGCCAATGTGGTAATGGAATAACAAAGAGATACTGGTAATTTAAAGCAAGACATTGTATATATCAGAAGTACATTAATAACAAAGTTTAATAATACCAATAAGCCTACTTGAGATAATAAGTTTCCTTTCCACCCTGCATGACATTGTGATACTTTTGGAGCACCAGGTTGATGGTTTGTCTTTTGGAGTAGTGTACATTGAATGGTAGGCCTAGATATTTGTCCTAGGACCCCATATGTTCAATGTGTAGCTTATTAGCTAATTGAGTTTGGAATCTGAGTGGGGAATTAGCTAAGAAGAAGAGGGATGATTTATTCAAATTATTTTTATGCTCGCTGATGCTTTCATATGAATTGAGTATGCTAATGATGGTATCACAGTGAGCATGGGAGGTTGTGGTGAACATTATTATATAATCTTCAAAAAGGAGGCAGGAGACTGGCGGCACCTTCTTGAGATTTTAATATCTAATAGTGTGTTAGCCTACTCTGTTTCTTGTAGCATGAAAGATAAACCTCAACACAAATTAAAAAGAGATATGGTGATAGAAGATCACTTTGCCGTAATCCTCAAAACATGTGCAAAATGATAAGAAAAAAATTTTTCTCAAATATATAATTGGCTAAATGATAAACAAATATTTTCTCAAATATAAAATCCTCATTTTAGATATATAAATTGAATTTTTAAATATAAAATGACTAAAAAAGTTGTTACGTCCCTAACTATTAGGAAATTTCTCCAATGCTTGAACCAAAGAACTTTAATGAAAGATATAATGTCAACAACAATGGAGGATTCTCCAAAATTTCCCGAGTTTTTTTTCATTAAGAAAGATGTAAAATAAAAAACATAGAGGAAATCAAACTCAAGTTTAAAATCAACCTCTCAAATCCCATCTGAAATCCCGGTTCTCTTCACAATGGCACTAACTTTGATATTCTCTTTGTTGTTAATTAGTGCTTAAGTTTAGTTAATAATCTCCCTTGCAAATTGTTCCCTTTTGCCCTTTGCCTTTTGGTTTTGCCATCTTGATTGTGGATCAAAATAGAAGAGTATTTAAAATCACATTAATCCATCTTTCTTGAACGCAAGGATGAACTGAAATGAGGAGAAGTCCTGGTTTGCAATTTTGGTTGACAACCACAGAAGAAAATGCAGAGAAAGAAACTAGAGAGACAGATTGAGAAAGAACATGAAGGTGAGAGAGATTATTTTTATTTGAATAGAACTATTTTTGTTATTTAATATTTTGAGAAATATTTTTTTATGTTTGTCTAGTTCTTTAGTGACATGTGTATAATGAATGAAAACTGATATTTATACACCCCAAAAGCTACACCAATCCTTACACCATCAATAAATTAATAATATAATTGCTTTTCTCTATGGGAAGGATGTGGTTGCCCAAGCAGCCACGCAATTCCAGAGTCTGGAGTATGCAGAGTTATTCTGAAATACCAATCTAAATGACTGAACAAGATGGACGCCTTTCTTCATAACCTCATGGAGTTTATTGGCGACATATCTTCAACTTCACCAATGTCGTCTCTGTCGGTCTCCTTTGTTTTCTCCTATTCTAGGAAGGAAACACTAGGGAATATTTTGGCAGATATACAAGTTGTGTAAGCATTTGGGTAAGAGTAGATCAGTTTCTGCAGTGACCATAGTAGCTTCTCCGACGAATAGGAGTGATGATTGTGGTTGCAGCAACACTGTGGAATCCAAAGTGCCATTCTCTAGGGGGAGAATGCGTAGGAAAATGAGAAAAATGAGAGAGAAAGGGAAAGGGAAAGAGTAAAGGAAAAGGACAAAAAAAATGTTGACTCAGGTAATTATATTATTAAAATATTAATAGTGTAAGATTGATGTAATGTTTGAGGGTATATGAATATCAGTTTTGATAATGAATCACATGCTAGGTGCATGATTAAAGTTCTCTATTAAGTTTTTAACAGAAATGAGATGAAAGGGTTCATTTTACAATTTTAAATAGTTTAAGGGCCTCTAAACTAAATTTTAAAGTTCGTGGTTATTGTTTACAAAAAGATCAAAATTTTAGGTCATGCATTTTCCTTATATAATATCACATAGATTATTTAATACATCCATATCATATAATTTTTAACATATTGAATATTTTGATATAAGATATGATAACATTTAATTTTTTGAATATTTAGCATAATAATTAAAAATTATGCAATATATTGATATTACACAATTTGTATCGGGCCAACTTGACTCTCCAAAATTTAGTTCAACAAACCCAATTGCCCCAATTGACCAAGATTGACTGATAAAAGAGCTCTGCCATAACTTCACTTACTCCCCAGAGTTAGGGCAGAAACTTTTTTTATAAGAATTTTTTTAATAAGAAAAACATATTCCCTAAAGTCTAGCTAGCTAGATGCTTACACGCTTTCCTCTGTAAAAAAAAAAATTTAATTTAATTTAATAATTTATGGATATTATATTTTAAAATAATACTTTTAGATACTTCATAAGTATTTTATAAGAGATTTCATATTCTTTCTTAATGTCATTATGAAGCAATGTTTTAAATTGTTTGAAGTATCCAAAAAAAAAAAGAGAATCTCATGAGGTATTATAGTTTAAACTGCAGTATGTCAAGAAATAAGACAATAACTCAAAAAAAGGAAAATGAGAAAATAATATATAATTGTAGAAGAAAACAAGAATACTCATAATATTGATTTCCATTCTTAATTCCCATTAAATATAGTTAGGAAACACAAGAACAACCAAAACCAAATAGAGCGAGAAGAAACTGGAAGAACTCTTTGAGAGAAAATGTGTATGTTGTCTGCAACTTGATAAATGAAATTACATAGGCTGAAGCTATTTATAGCTTATATAAGATACAAAGTGTAGTTCTGTTTCAACAATATAATTAACAGAAAGTAACTAACTGTCAAGGCTAACAGTAATTGACTTGATAATTATATCCTAATTAATATCTAGGATTATGTATTGTAACAAAATGTAGTCCCAGTTCCTCTTATCTTTGTCTTTGGTACTCTTCCAGCATGAAATTCTCCACAGTTTCATTATAGCTCCACAAATTGAATGGCTTGGTTCTTTCTCCTCAGCAATGAATTCTGGTGTCTCAATCACATGCTTTTCTTTCTGCAAAAATTAATGATAAATTAATTTTTTATTAGAAATTTTATCATTTTCATGGAGGAAAGAAAACATGGTGATTACATTTACAACAAATTTAAATCCAATCTTTATTTGTCACTTGTAGGTGTCATCTTCAAGAAAATGGATCCATTCCTTTTTTTATGATCATTTTTGGTTCATCGTTGTTGTCCATTAATTTTTGTTTATGATCAAAGTGCATGCAAAGTACGTGTACTTTGTTAAATAAATCATGACCATTCAAAAATAAATAGATGGTCACAATTAAAAAATGAACCAATCTTTACTGAATCGCATCTTTAAGCACCACATTGTATGGAATTGGTTTTATTTCTATATATCCTTCCTTTCTTCCTTCATAGAGTATATTCCACCTGTGTAAATTCTGTTTGTGAAAAATGAAACAAATTATATAAAATTATTAATCCATTGAACCAAAAAAAATCTTAGATAGATCTATTTAGAAGATATATGTAAATTAAATAGATAATAATAGACATATAAAAGTTAATTTTAATTAGTGAATTTTAATTTGACATATATCTATCCTTTTGTCCTCTAACGCAAGATCCTAAGGACATTTCTCACCCTTGTTCTTTAATTACCTCATGAAAATTTCTGAACAGTACAAAAGAAAGCAAGCAAGAAGGTAAGGTATTGTTTGGAAGTGTTTTAAAAATTATTTTTTAGAAAAAAATAAAAGAATGATTTATGTGGAATAAAAAATGAAAAAACTTGTTTGGATGTAGATTTTTAGAACTTTTTTTTTTGAAATGAAGGAAAATGATTTTTATTTGGAAACACATATTTATAACTTTGCCATTAATAAAAATTATTTTCTTAATATGTTCTTCACGTTTTCAAATGAATATAGAAACAAAAATAAGAAAAATATCTTAAACTTATTTTTTCAATTACAGTTTTAAAAAATAAATCTTTTATAAACAATGTACCAAACAACATTTTTTTTGTTCTTGTCGAACAAAAAAATTATTTTAAAAACAGTTTCAAACTAAACCTAAGAAATCGACTTAATTTAAAATATGCCTAAATAATATAACTCTCATCTCTTAAATGAGTTGAAATGCAAAGGAAACAAATATTAAAATAAAAAACTATAATAAGGAATGAAGCTATATAATCAACAATAAAAATTAACACATTTCATAATTTATTAATTGTTTCTTTTTGGTACAAGAAGAGAGTCCAATATGTCTCCCAACTAGGGATGAATAGCAGTGCGGTTTTAACCGTAAAACTGGGTTAACTGCACCATCCCGCAGGTCAAGCGGTGTGGTGCGGTTTGAAAATTAAATTAACCGCTTTGTGCGGTGCGGTTAACGGTTTGGGAGGTCTAAATCGTGGATTTAACTGCACCACACCGCACATTAACATTAAAATTTCAGAGTTTTCTAGTTCCCTTCCCATTCTGACTTCCCAACCCTTTCATTTTCAGAGCACCTCAACGTTGAGTTAGTCTGGCTTAGGACATTTCTATGCAAAAGTAATTATATAAGCTATATAATCTATATGTGAATTTTTTCCTGTTGACTGTTGTAACTGGTTTAGCACTATCACATGTAACTGGTTTAGTTAAAAGGAATTTTTTTTGCTGTTAAAACCAAACCGCACCGCAAATAAGCAGTGCAGTGCGGTTCGGTTTTAATTGTAAAATTTCCATAATCCGCACCGCACTGCATTGTATTTTTTTATGCGGTGCAGTCTGCGGTGTTGTTAAAAACCGCGCCGTACCACACCGCACCTCGTTCACCCCTACTCCCAACCACCTAAGCTAACCTCACGGGCTATTTATTAATTATTCCAAGAATAACAAATGCTATACTGCTGAGTAGTTTCATTACACAAACATGGTCAATCTTGCCTAATTTGCCAAGTACAGTAAGAGCAGAAGAGCTGAGAAAATTGATGATACTATTGATAGATTCAGAAATCATATAAAGGGGGTCAAAAATAAAAGTAAATTTTAATAATTAATATTAAATAAAATTTAAATTATAAAAGTTAAATATATTATATTTTTATTGAAATTGTGCACGCCGTTCTTTCATATTATAAAATTGTGTAGAACAACATTTTTCTATATATTTTTCTAGTAAAGAGATATCAATTTCTTCATTTTCTACTCTTGAAACTTTAGATTAATGTTATTACGATGATCAATTGTGTAGTTGATATAAGATTTGATGAGTTACTAACTTTAGAAGTTTCATTAGCTTTTCTCTTGAAATATGCATTAATTATAGATGACTTTTCCATGATGTTCTCTAAATTATTTTCCTGTATTATTAGTGATTATTTGATGCATAAGTGTAACAATAAATAAAATATAATAAATAGCAAATACAAAATATATGAAACCATAACTATAAATACACAAACTTATTAAAATATATATATATAGGTATATATATAAAAAAAAATTAGAGGAGGGGGGCCAAGATCCCCTTCCCCCCTCCATCCGTTCCTGGTATTATCTTTGCATTCACTTAGGTGTGACGGTGTGAGATACACAAGAGGAGAGTCCCGCTCACTTGAAATGAGACCTACCCACTTAATGTGGGTCCCTCAATTTTTTCAAGTACAATAGTATTGAGTTGCTTGATAGAAATTAACATTGAAATGCCATTAATTGTAATACCATGATGGATTAGTTTCTCTCCAAGATCATCATCTCCATATTTGCAATGAAGGGTCAGGTCCAATTATTATTCCTTCAACAATATTGGAGTATGATATTGCCCGTGACAACAAAAGAACTGATAGTACGAGGATGATTTTCACAAGTTGAGACATTTTCTTTTCAAGTCTTTTTCCTTTCATTTTTTTTCCCAGAAAACAGTAAGCTTTAAAAAAAATTATTGTTTTCCTTCTAAGATTTTTTGGTTTATGTTAGGGTTTTATTGAATTTGTGGATAAATATCATGTTTATCATCTGAAGTGGACACTAGAGAAACGACGAAAAAAAGTAAATTAAGTGGATAAATGAGAGGATCCAAATTCGTTAATCTCAAAAGATATTTTTCCAAGAACGAAAAATCAAAACATTTACCAAACTATAATTTTTATTTGATTATGACTATATTAATTGTATTGTAAATTAATTCCAAAAGATATTTCTTTATATGTTTCTAATTATTTCAATGCAATTATATATAATGAAATAAAAATTTAATAATTTAAAATGAAATAATAACAAAATATGTAGTTACTTAAAAAATTATTATCAATCTTTATGAAATAAGAAAGTAATTATATATTTAAAAGACTCAACTATTGAAAATTAATGCAACTTTTTTAAGGAAAAATAGTAATACTATGATAAGTTGCCACACAAAATCCAACAATAACTACGTATATACTTTATATATAATCAAATATCAATGGTATAATATCATATTATAGAAAATATCTTTGGAGACTAATGAATCAATTTTCATTCTTAGAAGAAAATTAATAAATATTTTTTAAAGCTTAGTGTTTTGCGTAAAAAATAAAGCGAGATAGACCTAAAAATGAGAACATAAGTTAATTTTGTTTAATAATTTAATGAAAAAAATTCAAAACATATAAATAAAATATAATATTAATATAACTTTTCATCTCTAAATTTTCAATCAATTTTTAATTTAATTCTTATACTTTAATTTTGTCTTATTTAATTTTTACATTATTATTTAGTTTCAATTTATTCTTTCTCCTTTACGAGTGAGTTAATATCATTAAAATGAATGTAAATATAGGAGCTGTTTGGAACGATTTTTAATTTATTATTTTTTAAAATAGTTCTTGAAAACAATCCTAAAAATAGTTTTATAGAACAAAAAAATAAAAAACTTGTTTAGGTAAAAATATTTTTCATCAGTTGTTTTTCATGTTTTTTAGAAAACAGATGACAAAAACAAACCAAAACACAAAAAAAAAATTGTTTTATTTTTTTGTTTTCTAGTTATTGTTTTTCGGAAACAATTTTTAAAAATAATTGATAAAAACAGTTACACAAACGGGTTTTTTGTTCTCGCAAAACAAAAAAACAAAAAAATTATTTTTAAAAACAGAACTAAACAGGCTAATAATTTCCCTAACATTTCTACCTGTATTGTTTTCCATGTCATCAGGACGTCCTTTAGGTTTAGGTTCAAAAATGTCTCTTCCTCGTCATGACAGTAGTGAAGTTCGTCCCTTCCTCATTGCATTCCTCGCTAATCCTCCTTTTCCTGTCATCTCTAAATGGGGTTTTATAACATTTTGCCTGAAATTCTCAACAATGCTTCCAGAATTCTGAGAAGATAACTTGTGGTATATATTTGGGAGAAATTGTCCGCAAAGTGCTGCGCAAAATGGCTGAAGAAGCTTGCTTTTTTGGTGACATTGTTCCTCCAAAATTGAGAGTTCCATTTATATTAAGGTATAAAGTTATCTATTTGGCGGCTTAATTGTTGAGATTTCATTTATTCATTCTTCTCCTTCCTGCTTCTTTTTTTTTTTTTGGTAAAGTTTTTCTTCTCCAATTTGATTTTTTATATCAGCAATTGAAACTGAGTGAAATCTTCCCTGATTATTTGTTTCATTCAAGAATTATAAAAAATTGCAACATGGTTATATGAGCCTTTTGCATTATTCAAGATCATGACTTTTGCGGCTGATGCTAGGTTTCTATCTTTTTAATGTATCAATGTGGGTATTATATCTTATAAACAACAATTAGAATAAAAGGTCTGACGGAGATTCCAATAGAATAAAAGTTTTCAAGTTCTTTTAAAGGTCGCCTCCTTTTATCTTATAGGAATATATTAGGTTGGCCTATTTTAGTCCTTGACTCACTGGCACTTTCCTGAGTTTGGATAAAGATTTGTCCAAAATCAGATTACGCGGAAAGGACTTGTGTCTAGATTTATATAGGTCTCTTAAGCTATGAAAGTCCACTTTTAAATTCTTTTGGCTGGAATTCAGTCTTGTCCTAGAGGTTTTACTCAAACTTTCAATTTGCCCCTAAGCTTTTATTCTATTGTTTTCCTTTATTTAGTGGTGTTATCTTATTTCTAACAAATATAGCATAGGATACTAAAGGACTCATTTGAATGAACTTGTGCTTTTGAATAGGTGTTTTAAATGTAAATGTTAAATTTTTTAAAAAAAAGGTATTTAGCATTTGAATTTAGTTATACATAAGTAATTTTATTGAAAAAAAGCATGTGTGTTGCGTTTGGATGTAAAATATAAAAGTACTTTTGTGCATATAAAATTGTTGAAAATAAAATAAAATAATATTTTTAGAGAATTTGTAAAACATTTTAGGATTATATATGTCTGAAAAATTTTATTTCCCTTTTATTTATACCTA